>NDGM011111844.1:0-26862 GCA_002564305.1 Octomys mimax
ATAAATGAAAACAAAAGACAAGAAAAAAATGTCATAGGACTGTCCTGCTACAATGCTGTATATCGTTAGATTTTTAAATTTCTGTGTAAAAATATGTAATTGTTTATTCTTATTTTTAATAGTATTTATTTTTTTTTCTTCACATTCTGTAGGGTTTAAAGTTTAACATATCAATATTTGATGGAAAAATACCTGTTTCGTGTTATGTCTAAGATGTTTGATATTCAGACAGATAGTGAGGTTAAGCTCAACTGCCTATTTATAGGGTAATAATATCATTTTTATTCATTTTAATGAGAAAATAAAATAGCAATGAAACAGTTTCAAGGCAGGCTAGTAGGATAGTTACAAAAGTTAATACATTGCATATTGTTGTCTTCATAGTGGTTATTCAGAGGACAAGATGCAGGACACATCTTGGTTTTTTTCTCATATTCTTATATCCATAGCTGATACTGCTGTTGACCTTCCCGAGTACAGGAAAATGTGAGGAATAAACTTCTAAAATCAAATGATTTTTAGATGAATTATCTGACCTAGAAAAATTAATGCCAGCCACTCTCATTTTTAAATAAATCAAAGCAAATAATGCAGAGAGCCAGAGTTGAGTCTTGCTAAAATTGGAGAAAGTTGCTTTACTTTTTAGATGAATTAAGAATGTCATTAATCAGTCCATCTCTCTCTGATGATGTGGAAGGGCAAGAGGAAATAGGAGTTGATCTGACATTAAAACAACTGGCTAAGAAAGGAAAATTTTCATCAGCTTTGATTAGTTGATGCTAAAAACATCAGAATATCATCACTAAGATTTTTAATAATTAACAATAATAACAGTTCACCTTTAACAAGTCTTAACCGTGTGTCAGATCCCAAATAAATAGGGCAAGGTCATCTTACTATCACGATAAACTCATGGGGAGAATTAAATTCTCATTTTTCAAAATGGAGATAACAAGGCAAAGAGGTGTAAGGTTCATTTTCCCAGGTAGCACAGTCCAAATGGTGTTTAAATCTGCGTTCACATACCTGCCTCTCCTCCAAGGTTGAGGTAAGCAAAGTCTCATGAGCGCCTTCCCGTCATTCTGCGTGCATGCACAAGAGTTGCAGTGGTCACAAATACAAAGTCACATATCATTAGGTTGATGTGTTGGCTTCACAGAATAATTGGATTTTTAAAACTTTTTTCATTGTTATGTTTGTGATACATGATATTTACATTTGTTTTAGGGAATTGATACATGTGTAGATCATATCTCAATCAACTTCAATCCTTTCATTTTCTTCTCCTTATTTCCTCAGTCCCCTTACTCACCTTAAAAATCTACCTCCCTGCTTCCCACCATTTCACAGAAGAAGAAGCACATGATATTTAACTTTCTTTATCTGCTCTATTTCATTTGACACGGTGGGCTCAAGATTCATCCATTTTCCTGAAAATAACATGAATTTATTATTCTTTATGCACAAATAAATATCATATATATATATATATATATCCCATTTTTACCTATTTATCTGCTGGTAGGCATGTAGGCTGTTTCCAGAGCTTAGCTCGTGTGAATCACTCTGCCATGAATATGGGCATGCATGTATCATCTTAGTGTGATGACTAATTGTTCAGGAACATACCACCGTCTGTATCCTTCCTAAGACTAGCCTCTTAGCTAACATAAACAGACCTGAGGGGCTGCACAGAGGATGATAGCACATAAGCCCTTTCTAACAGCAATTTTTGTTGCTTGGGGAAAGATAAGTAAAATGGAAGCACCTGTTTCTGCAGGTGGGTAACAGCTGCTCAGGGCCCCAAGGCCCCAACCCTTCCAACAAATAAGGGTTATGAAGCCAAGCACCTGCTGCCCCAGTCAGTGTGTACCTGTGATGATTTGGCCATCTCATTTTGATAAGTGGAGCAGCAGCTTCCTATCATTCATAAAGGTTCTGCTTTGGGCTAGGCCCCGTGCCAAGTACTCCATAGATGTCCACAAGAGAAACCTTACAGTAGACATGTGACCTACATTATAGGAGACACATTTCGTATCACCAAACCGGTCACTCCCCCTTGATGTCTCCGGGTGTGTCTTTCCATCCAAGGTCACCAGTCTCTCTTGAAATTAGAGCCATATAGCTGGGATGCAGTTGGTGATGCATGCAGAACTTATGCATGCCATTTTGGTGGTGATTGTTATAGCCAGCAGCATCTCTGAATTTCGATGTTATTGTGAGCCTGATTGATATACTAGTGCTCTCCCGTTTTTCTGATTGGATTTGCCCAAGTTCACACATCTAGTGAGTGACTCAAACCCATGACTGACTCAAGACTTCCACCCTTGCCACCCCAATAACCATCACACTTCACTGTTTTTCAGAGTGGATCCCTAGGATCCAATAAGAGCATTAGCCCTCCCACTGCCCCCTGATACCAAGCAGCAGAAAATATTATCTTGTATGACACACATTGAGCATTCTTCCTTTATCTAAGGGTGTTTTTCTTTGCTCCAACATTTGTGCTAGATTAAGCTATAACATTGTATTAGACTGTATCTTTGGTTAACTCTAAACACTGTAAGACAAGGATTTTTCCATATAAAAAAGGATTTTAATTTTTTTAAAAGTTGTATGTGCTGTCATAAAATGCAGCTGGAGTTTATTTGCATAGCATCAGGTTTCCCAAAGTTTAGTGCAATAATTAGATACTGCTGCCATGATGAAAGCTGGGGCTCTGACGAGTTTGTTTCTAGACTGTTCTTGCCATCTCAAATTTTACCAACTTTTGGAACCTCTGTATATTTTCCTATGGAGTAATGTAAAAATCTTATGGAAAAATATAGTCATTGTCAAGACTCAGAAGAAAAGGTTATTTGTGTTGAGCTATGTGGGAACAGTTGAGATGTTCGTCTTTGTGGGAGGGTTGGGATGCTTTGCTTAGAGTAAAGAGACAGCTGATGTCTTCCTCATTCTCTTCCCAGGCTTAGGATGTTACACTTCACTGACCTGCAATCCATTTCTCCTCTCCTGTCACCACCCATTTACTTAGTGGTGCTGAGAAAATTTCTCAATTTTCTGAGCTTTAAATGAATGCCAATTAGAGATTATCTTATAGATCAGGGTTTAGGAAATTCTTCCTGTAAAGAACAGCATAGTAAATATTTTCATCTTCGGTCACTGTTGCAGTGACCCAACTCTGCTGTTTAAGCATAAAAGCCACACTAGCAATTCTTAAATGAAGGACTTGACTCTGTTCCAGTGAAATTTTAATTTTAGAAGCAGATGATGGGGTAAATTTGGCCTGCAAACCATAGTTTCTGACCTCTGCTATAGATAGATGGGTTACCTAAGGAGTATCATTTATTTATTTATTTGTTTATTCATTTATTAATTCAACATTTTGAGGTTTTTGAGGTTTACTTCAAAGTCACTTTGTGTGTCAGGCACTGTTCAAGGCCTTAAAGATAAAGTAGCAAACTAGACAGGTAAAGACTTGCTCCCAGAAGCCCACTTCCTTAGCAAAAAGACAATAAATAGGTCAACAAATAATTCTGTAGAATAAGAAGTGATTTGAATATGTTACAGCTGAATGTATGGTATGGACTGTCTGGGCCTCTGGGAAATGTGTGTGACATTTGAGGTCTGAGTCCAAGGTGCTGACTTAGCATAGATGATACATCTATGGGCTGGTGCCTTATGTAACAGCAACCTTACTATGACACCCTAAGTGTTATTATCCTATACTTTTATTACACATTATTTATCATCATAACTGTGTAGGAAACTAAGTGGCAGAGAAAAAAGATGAATTGCCTATAATTCATAGCTGATACAAATCTAAAATTCAAATTTTAGCTGGAATTCATTTCTGCTTATTTCCAAGGGTCAAGGGCTTTCTGTATTGAACTATTGTCTTCATTGAGGGGTTTCCATACAAATCTAAGTTCCCTTTCAGCTACAGATGAATTCTAGAAGTTTAGGATTGAAAAGAAAAGACTCTTTCATTGCTCTTTCATTTAGTCATCATTCATACCTCTAACAAATATTTACTGAGCATCTATTATGTACTAGGGACAATGGAGGCTAGAATAGCGAGCCAGACAAGTAAAGTGCCTGAATGGTGGCACACTGCTAAATGTTGAAAACTGGATCAACATGACAGGGAAAGAAGCTAGATTTATACCATTCATCAGTTTTCACAGTGTGAATGTATATACCAAGGTTGACTTCATGCTGTCAATTTATGCTTGTCATGAGCTGGATTACATAATTTTTGAACATCTAACACTCTGTTTCTGTGAGTAGCTGATAACCAACTCCAAAATCACTATATTACTGACCCTCAGTGCTAGTCTGGTGGAGACAAAAATAAACACCGGGACACAGTATAAGGAGTGCTATTGTAAGGGATGGAGGTAGGATACTTTTGGTGTTGCTTGATGTGGGAAGTGGAGGAGCATTTATCTTAGATATAAAGATGGGGGAGGGGAGAGAGAATCAATAATTGTGACATATATACTTGACACCAAAGGTGTAGATATTTGCAAATATTTGTATTTTCATATATAGAATATTTCACTTTTGCAGAAATAATCTGTCATCTTTTTAACATACTCAAAATGGTCCGTGGACCAAATAACTTAATTTGTGGCTTTACTTCTTTGTTTTGCAAGAGGGAATCCAATTTAATGCAAGGCTCAAGGTTCTAGTTTTATCTCTATTATTAACTGTTGTTATGATTGTGGGCAAGTGATTCATTTCTCAGGTTTTCTGTTGCTGGATCCAGAGGATATCAAATGTCTTCCCTTTGTTGTTCAGCATCTTCATTGTTAAGAGTTGTGTTTCTATAAAGCTCCCTTTCATTCTACCCCAGCCGTAGCTTAAAGAGAACTTCCAAAGTGACAGGAGGGAATTCTGTCAGGTTTATCACAGGGTATGTCACATTCCAAATTCTATAATCACTTAGCAATAGTTGAGTTTAGACTTAAAGTGTAGCTGGGCCCAAATGTGTGCAAAAATATGTATTAAAACTCAGTGTCTTAAAATAAAGATGGGACAGGAATACCAATTCCATGTGGATGGCCTTTGGAAAATGTCATCAGTTTTAGAATATCTAGCAAATGAAAGCACATGCTGGGACTCATACGATTTGAGAACTTTTCCAGTCACATCCACAGGCATCTGTTCATTCCTAAAGCCCATCCTCTTTGGAATTAGACAGGATTTGGGCCTGTTCACACATTAGCTAGAAACATTGTTTGAAAAACACCATTGCCAGAACATTTATGGCCAACATATGTGCTGTGGTCCCCACTCCCCAGAGCCATAATTACCTTTCTGGTATACCAACAAAGAACCTAGAAGCATCTTCTGGTGTGGCCCGGGACTCTCTGACTTGGATGATATCCCAATGCTCTTTCCTTGATTATCCCATCTCAGCCTGCCTCTTTCTGAGTCAGTGGTGTAGGCAGGCAGCTCATGGCAGTTCCAGTACAAAGAGCAGTACTTCTAAGTCTTGCCTCACTTCATTGGTGTGGCTTACATGCCAGAGCCTGGGCATGTAATTAATAAATGGACTATATCTCTAGTGCTGTGAAAATCAGTAAATACATACATGATAGAAAAAGACTACAGCTACAACCTGAGGAGAGATATATTAGTTACTTTTTAATGCTTGTTCCAAACATATGGGTTCATTTGTAATTCATTCCCCTGATTTTAGAAGAATTGCCTAGTGGTCTTCAGATGGTGAGCTGTGATGAAGGCCTTGCCTGAGAATTCTTGAGACTCAGGTTCTCCACTCATACTGTCTGCCTTGGTGTAGTTAATCAGATAACAATCAAAGCTGTGCTTCTCTCTGTGCTCTCTATAAACCACACTAGACATTTACAAATATCTACAAACCCTCTCAGTAGGCAGATCTATGTCACACACTGTAATTGTCAGTGTACAGTAACTGCCCTTCCTGCCTGGCTGGCTGACAGGCAATAGAAGGCTTCATTGCTCCAGTGGGATGATAGGGGATGCTGGAGGCCATGGACACCTGTGCATGCTTGTGTGCACGAGGCAGTCTCTGAGAGAGACTGCTTCCTTCTGCCAGACTGTTGCCGTGTAGCGATGTGAGCTCAGTTCTGTAACGCCTTCCAGCTTTTCAAAGACATCTGCAAATAGATTTTAATGTAGGTTTCCCCAGATTTCAAAAGTTGACCACTAATTTACATTTTGTTTAGCTCTATGGGCCAAACACATCTATGAGCTTAAACCTGGCATACAGAGAGTAATTCTATAGCCTCTGGTGTTGGCATAAGAACTTTTGCAACCTGTGGCACCTGAAAAAATATTCTGAACTTAACCACCATTCCATATATATATATATATATATATATATATATATATATAATAAAGTACACAGTTTCATAAACTGAATATGGATAGACAGATCTCAGTTCCATAAATAGAATGTTATTTGAGATGTACCTTTCCATTACTACCCATCCACCACCAGAATAATCACTGTTACCCACGTTTTTTGGTTATCTTTTTTTCCCAAGTAAGGTTAAACTAACAGGTTAAATGGTATTATGCATACATGGGCTAGTTACAATTTAACAAGCCTCGAATTGTTACAAGAATCAATGTATGCATTAAATATCATCATACTAGGAATCTTTATCTGATAGTTCAGAGAATTTATCAGCAGAATTTGGTATAACAGCCTCAGTTAAGTTTTCCATTGCGTTCACCTATAAAAAGCAAAAGAAAAACTTTGAAATCATTGCCTTTATGGTACCCATTCCAAGTCATCTTTTCTTGTGTCAGTAAAATCCAGTTCCCTGGTCTCTCTGAGTTGAATATTAAGACACCATCTCTATTTTTAACAAAATGAGCCATATAAACAAAAATATCGTAAGACTTTCCTTTGATGCATGTATTTACTTTACCAAGGTGGAAAGAGTCCATCAATAAGCCTTGCGCCACTGGTTTTTTTTTTTTGTTTTTTTTTGTTTTTTTTTTTATATGTTTTTCTTCTCAACATGTGCTTTGTCTTCTCAAAATGCTTTTCCTTTTAGCAACCTCTTATAGTTAACTTTTTCTACATCTTTTGTTATGAAAGCAACCTGAATCTGGCATGAGTTTGCGTGTGAAACAGGAATAGTCTGTAAAATACATCATGACATGTTTGGCACAGGATAGTAAAAAACAAAGACTGGTCCTTTTTTCTGAGATTTGTGTAAAAACACATGGATGGAAATGGCTCTGGTGACTGCCACCTTGCCATTGAGTGTAATCGCGTCTTGGCCAGCGCAGCTGCTAGTCATTGCCTTGGCTTCCGGCACGTCCATAGCTGCAGCCGCCCCTCCTCCACACGGCGCTGCGGGGCCGAGAAGCAGGCACATCAGAGCTCCGTCGCCCAGACTGCTTTTGACACGTATTGACAAGCCTCACGTGTGTAATGTGGGTCCTTGCTCAATGTGCGAACGTGCTTTAACCACATAGCTGCACCTGTGCCTTGGCTTATCAGTTAACTGCACTGTAACTGTGAATTGATTTTAGAAAACGCTGTTTAAAATTCAATTTCTCCCTTTCCTCTATCAATCTTTGATTTTGCTCTGTCTGCATAGTATTGATAAATAAAAGAAACTATATAGCATTTAAACTTGTCTATCTGATTTATTTCACTTAACGTTATGTTTCAAGGTGTATTCATTTTTCCTACAAATATCTTGAATTTACCTTTCATTAAAGCTGAGTAGTGTTCCCTTATGACAGATACTTTGCAAATGGGAAAAGAACCAAGAGACTGAAGGTGGGGGAAAGGTGAGAGAACCAGGGAATGTAAAAAAGCTTTAGATGTATCGTATACATGTACTAACTACCGACAATGAATACAATCATTATATGTCACAAAGATGAACTAAAAGTAATAATAATAATAAAAATGAGAAAAGGGAATCTAGAGGCAGAGGGAAGAAGGTAGGTAGGGAGAGGAAGGAGAATAAAAAGAATCAGAGAGCCGGCCAGATAGCTCAGCGGACTAAAGGGCCTGCTTAGGCAGAGTGCAGTGGCCAGGGTTTGATCCCCAATGTGCCGTGCCCACCCTCAGGGCATGCTGAGACAGTGATTGAGACTGGGCATGATGGCATGCACCTGTAATCCCAGCTCTTGTAAGGCTGAAAACAGGAGAATCACTACAAGTCGGATCTACATAGTGAGACCCTGTAGACCCTGAAACAAATACATAAAAAAAAGAAAAAAAATCAAGATTTGTTAAGTACATATACCTATTCCCTATGATGAATGCAAATATCATATACTGCTCATATGTACTAATAAAATAAAATTTTAAATATTCAATTTCATGAACAACCTGAGGAACATAATTCAAACAAGGAGCTATCTTTTTCCTTATCAGATGTAAAATTTGTTGCTGTAATATTCATTGGTTTAATAATAGGACAGATACTTGAGGAAAGGGTTACGAAATAATCTTATACAAAGCTGGAGCCAATGTAAACATATACAGAACATCAGAACATTCTAGAAGGTAATATACTTCATGTCTGTGGTAGGCTGGATTTTGGATTCTAGGGCTTTCAATCCCTACAGGACAAAAGGGACTTTGTGGATGGAATTAAGGTTGCTGATTAGCTGGCCTTATACTTGGGTGGTTGTTAGATGAGTCCGCTGTAATCACCTGAGCCCTTAAGATCAGATAAGGAAGGCAACCATGGGCGAAGGAAGCAACTCCATTTCTGGTCCTCAGTTAGAAGAGAACTTAGGAGCTAAGGGACACCTGGCTGACAGCTGGCAAGGAAACAAGACCTAATCCTCCAGCTGCATGGAGCTGAATTCTGTCAGCAGCACAGCAGAGCCTGGAAACATTCTTCCCCAGAGTCTCCAGATGGGAGTGCAGACCTGCCCACACCTTGATATTAGCCTTGGGAGACTCAAAGCAGAAAAGCCAGCCAAGTCCACTGGACTTGTAACTACAGCAATACATGACAACAACTAAATATTTTTTCATACTGCTATATCTGTCTTTATTCTATTAGCAATAGAAAGTGAATATATTTTTTAAATGTTTGCACTCTTTAATCTAGTAATTTTTATTATAGTGCTTTAGAAATCAATCAAGATTATATGCAAATGTGCATTGCACAGTTCAATATTGAAAATAATCAAATCTGATATTAATCAGTTTAAATAAATTGTGGTAGAACCATACCATGAAATACTATCCAATACTAAGATTTCTTTTTCTTTTTTCAATAATTTTTTTTGAGAAACAAATAGCAATGAGACAGTTTCAAATCTGATTAGTAGGACAGTTTCAAGAATTAATACATTGCATATTGTCTTAGTGGCTATTCATTGTACAAGATTTCTTTTTGTTGTAAATATTTAGTATTCTGAAAATACTCACTGTATAGTGTTGAATGAAAAATGAAGAACACAAGGCTGTATATAAAATACAGTCTTGTCACATTACCAGTGATTTTTCCTCTGCAGGTACATGAATATAAGTATATGTAACAAGATGTTAACATAATGTTTATTTTGGTCCTAACCAGGAACCCCAGAGGCCAAAACTATAATCCCAGATTCCAGGTGCTCCACATTCCAAGGCCTTGCGCATTAGTCTCTTAATTCATCACTCTCTCCATGGTAGAAAAGAGATGAACAATCCAGGTACTAGAGGTGCTTTGGGATTCTCTCCCTGAGCATTTGTGGCAGGGATGGGTTACTTGGGCCTTATTTTACAATAAATGGAAGAAAGGACTTAAAGTGGACCTAAAGAGAACTTGCCACTTTTACTGTTTGCAGGATCTGTGGGCTGACCTGAAGTGCCTGTAATGGCTTGGATCTGAATGTCCACCAAAGCCTCTTGTGGTCACAAGTGGGACTTCTCAGAGGTGGCTGAGTCTAGAGTGTGTGATGGATTTATTCTTGCTGCACTGCTAGGATTAAGAGTAGGTGATTAAAAAAGCGGACTGCTGATTGTATTGGCTCTGAATCCTGGTGGTCTGGATGACATAAAAGGGGCAGAAAGATGCTGCTAAGGTCCCTGGCCTGTTGCTTTTCCTGTCTTCTGCTGCCACAAACTAGTTCTCCTCTGAGATCCCCCTCTGCCAAGCCACCTGCCTCTCACCCAGCCAATTATGGACTGAAACCTCTGCAAACTGTGAGCTAAATAAAGCTTTCCTCCTTTAGTTATGGGTGTCAGATAGTTTGTCTCAGCAATGTCTTTCTTAGTAAGACATCCATTCATCACTGCTTAAGTCCAGGATGTAGCTACAACCGAAGCTGCTTCTACTCCTGTATTGCACACATCTAACAAGACCCACTGAAGTCACTTAGAGGTGTGGGGGCATCCTTAGTGACAAAAAAGGCCATTAACAATATCTTTCACCACTTCCTATTTTGTTTTCTAAAATGGTGCTGAAAGCTTGAATGTAAATGCTCAGAATACAGTTTGGAACTTAAAGAGGAAAGGTAACATCTAATAAATTTAAAACACATGAATATTTATAATATGATAGAATCCTAAAATTGGCTTAAACTAAATTTTAAGTCAGAACACTTAGGTCAAGGAAAGAATGATAAGCCAATTAGGATACTATATTAGTTACTCTTCCCTCGTTGCTGGGACAAACACTCAAAGTGAGGGAAGGAAGGACTTATTTAGCTCACAGTCACTGGAGGTTTCAAGACACTGGAGGGGAGGCTGGGGCGCTGCCAGGTCCAGCATGACCCTCTCCACACCTCTCAGAAAGCACAGGCTAGCCAGTTAAGGATTTGCACCTCACTGGCCGCCCCCCTCAGGCCCCACCCTGGTCCTCTGGCCATGCCCCTTGAGCCATTCATTGTTCCTCCAGCCGCATCTGCCCCATAACTTACATAAGGTTTTGGGGGACAACTAGACACAAATCATAACAGATACTTTCAAGTTTTGCTTCCAATCTGAGAATAGGGATACAGGAAGAAACGCTTGAAGGTGAAACAGAAAACAGTCAGCAAGTCCTCTGATACCTACACAACTGTCAGATGCCTCTGATACATTGGTTTTCGTTGCCAATTCCCTTTTTTTGAATTCTCTTAGAGTTTATGCCTTAAACAACACACTGGAATATCTCTTGTCATACACTTAACATCTGGAGTGAGGGCAGAGCTCTCAAAGGAATCTTGGCTGCCTTGCGCTCCCCTGGAGGAAATTCCCCCAGAGTCAGGATGACAGCCTGTTAAAGAGGCATCACTCATCTGCGATAGTTCAGCATCTCACCACATCTGAAAGTAAAAGAAGGAGGGCCCCCAGTTTTTGCAGGCTAACCTCGGGGTTACATTACTTGATGCCAAAACAGGCAGATTAAGAGGAAAGAAATATTTACTGATTCATCCAGATGCTCTAGAGTATCCAGATGTTTGACATCTTGTGTGCACAGCTCATGGTGGCACAAATTGGATAATGGAAAAATTACACTCATTAGTCACTGAGCGTTTTAAGATTATCATCTACTTATGTGCCAGCAGGGCAGACTGACTTTATAAGCCATTGTCCCTTCCCTGTTGTGGGGTTTGTCACTGTAGTCAAGTGACATAAATGAAGCAGAAAACTACAAGGAAATGTGATGATTGCTATACCAAGCTCAGGTGCTTTCAAGGCAAGGAAGAGAATTCTTGGCTTTCAAAAGCATGGCTTCCAATAGCCAACTCCGTGCTTTTGCGCAAATCAAAAAAAAAAAAAAAAAAAAAAGTGCCTCATTCTCTGATAAACACGATTCCACTTCAGGACTTCCAGTGTGGTGAGCACAGGGCAGCGATGCGGCCGTGAGCAGGACCAAGTCTGCACAACTGCACACAAGCTCGTGTCCTGTATTAAACATTGTACAAAATAAGAAGCCCAGGTTTAGGAAATCCCGAGATCAATTAATTGGTGCATAGGAGCTTTCCCAGGGACTGTTCGCCACATCTCTTTCCTAGTGTCATTGGCATTTTCCTACTTTCAGCCTCATCCCCTCACTGTTAAAAAACAACTGTGGCAGCTGTGAGCGGCAATGCACACAACTATATCCAAAGACAGAAAGAGCATGGGTGTTGATGAGGAGTGAAATATTGTCTGCAAATACCTTTTAGAGAGATAGGAAGGGCTGGCCAAATAGCTCAGTGGATTAAAGCGCCAACAAGCAGGAGCAGGGGCTGGGGGTTCGATCCCCAGGCCTGCTGTGCTGGCTCTGCCCCAAGGGCACACTGAGAGGGCAATTGAGACTGGGCATGGTGTTGCGTGCCTATAATCCCAGCTCTTGGGAGGCTGAAAACAGGAGGATCACTCCAAGTCCAGTTTAGTAGTGAGACCCTGAACACCCTGTAGACCCTTCCCTAAAATACAATTTAAAAAACAAAACCTTGAGAAAAAGTCCCCTTATTTTGCTTTGGTTGCAATTGGGCCTCCTGTTTATTCTGAAATAACTCTTTATAAAACAGAAAGAGTTCTCAGGTTTGTTTGGGACCAAAAAGACAATTAATTCTTTTAACTTCATGCTAACCTTGATTTTGATATGAGAACTACTTGCAGGTGAGAAAGTGATAAGAGCATAAAATGAAATGGAAAATTATGTTTGAAGGTTTTGATAATTTTTGATACAACTGTTATGTATACCTATATAAAGACCTAAGAGAGATTGTGAGAAAAAATAAAGAGAACTTTATTCTGGGTTTTAAAAAAATAATATGCAATTTATATTGAGAATGCTGCCATCACCACCAATATTTGTTGCATTTTTTATTAAAACATTTTTTAATCTTATTTATTTGGTACGGTGTCTCATTGTGCAGCTCAGATTTGTAGTGATCCTCCCTGTCTCACTCAGCCTCCCCAGCACTGCGATTACAGGCATGCGCCATCAGGCCCAGCTTTGGTGGCTGACACAGCACATCAGAGTTCTGGAGCCAGAATGGCATGTGGTACCAGGATCATACACGGTTCCTTATGCTTGCCAAGCAGGCTCTCTGACCACTGAGCTATCTCCCTAGGCCCCTGAAACATTATTTTTAAATACAAAAACTCAGAAGTAAGAATAAAACCAAGCCAGCATGCCATGCCAGCCCTGCCCACGAGGCACGTTGAGACAGCAATTGAGACCGGGCATAGTAGTGCATGCCTGTAATCCCAGCTCTTAGGAGGCTGCAAACAGAAGAATCACTACGAGCGTGATCTATGTAGTGAGACCCTGTGAACTCTGTAGACGCTGTCCTGAAATAGAGAAAGAGAGGAAAAAAAAATGAAACCAGGAATTATTGTTTATCATACTGAGAATTATAGTACTGGAGGCATAATCTATTATTTCCAGTGATGTTATATCTCATCCTTTATATGCAAGCTTCCTCTAAGAGCATTACAAGTGGCTTGCAACAAATCCAAGTCCGAATCTGACAGGCTTCAGGCCCCAGAGGAGAGGAGTGCTTTCCTGCAGCGTGTGTCTTACGTTGCAGAAGGACACTGCTTGGCCTTGAGGGTCAGCTGCACACCTCACATCCAATCCTGCTTGCAAGGAAGATGGGCATGTTCATCTGGGCCCTTAGCCCTCTCCTGTGGTCACCATGCTGGTGTCTCCCTTCTCTCCTCATAAACCCCAAGGAAATAGATACACATGAAGAACTACTAATGCCTACCATAGCTGGTAAAGGGTTTTGGCAAATAAGGAAAAGAAAATAAATTATCTTTAATGGTAGCAGAAGAAATAGTTGCTACATCCTGTTGCCAGTATTATAATTAAGTGGTTTTTATATAATATTACAATTAACACTGTCATTCCAGAAAAAGGGAGAGAGAGAGACAGACAGACAGACAGACACTAGCTTCAGCTTCATTTTTTCTTTTGTTGCAATAACTAAATAATCTAAGCATGAATAATTTAAGAACAATCAAAATTTATTTGGCTCATGATTCTGAAACTGGGACATCCAAGAGCATGGCAATAACATCTGTTTGGCACTCAGTGAGGGCCTTCTCACTGCACTGTACCAGGCAGAGGGCATCATTTGTATAGGCAGAGCCACTATGCCCACTGTAGTCTTTCCTTACAAAGCCCTGACTGGCACTGCAGAGGCCCTATGCGCATGACTTTCTCTAGCCCTAATTACCTCCTGAAGGCCTGCCTCCAAATATCATTCACATGTGAATTTTTGGTGTTTGAATTACAAACACGAGAATTTTAGGACCGTATTCAAACCGTAGCAATATTATGTTACATGTTTTGCTGCTATATATATATATTTCCATTTTTTACAGATTATATAATTATAAAATTGTAATATATTTTATATAATTATAAAAATATTTCAAAGTCTAAAATATTTTCTCTGTTAAAGACTATACTTTATTTTACTAAAAAGTACATGAAGATTATTTATTCAATGTATTTGGAATAAAAGGGAACATTTACAACCTAATAAGGGTTACCTACAAAATAATACATCTCTAACTTTATACATGACTGTGAAAGAATTAATGTTC
Source organism: Octomys mimax (assembly GCA_002564305.1). Classification (NCBI taxonomy): domain Eukaryota; kingdom Metazoa; phylum Chordata; class Mammalia; order Rodentia; family Octodontidae; genus Octomys; species Octomys mimax. The sequence continues at coordinate 14,498 of NDGM011111844.1, forward strand.
TCTGTTTAAGATTAGAAAAAAGATGAGGATGTCTTTTTTCCCCACTTATGTACAACATTTTACTGTGAGTTCCAGCTAAACAGGGAACAGACAAGTAAAAGACACATCCATCCTGGAAGGGAAGAAGTAAAGCTGTCCATATTTGCAGTGGCATGATTGTGCATAGAGAAAATTCTACATAATCCACTAAACACTACTAGAACTAACAGATGTGTTCAGCAACTTGGCAAGATAAAGTGTCAATATATAAACATCAGTTCTATTCACTATAACTGAACAATCTTAAAATTAAATTGCGAAACAATTCTGTTTATAATAGCAACAAAAAGAATAAAATGCCTAGGAATGAATTTAACAAAGAAAATGTAAGGCTTACACACATGAAAACTATAAAATATTGTTGAGATAAATTAAAGATGATCTAAATAAATGGAACTACATAAGACAGTCCTTGTCCATGAATTGGAGTAACATTGTTAAAATGATAGCTATCCCCAGATTAGTCTGTGGATCCAACATAATTCCTTTGAAAATCTGAGTTACTTATAAGAAAATGGATGCATCTTAAAACCATAATATTAAGTGAAATAAATCAGACACAGGAGATTAAATACTGCATGTCTTCTCTTATATGAGAAACCCAAATTATAAGTAAAGAGCAAAATAGAGAATAGGATGGATCTTCTCTAATGGGGAGGGACTCAAGAGACAGAGGGAGTAGAAAGATGAAAGGCAGAGGGATGAAAAAAGGAATTAAGGTTGGGGCATGGTGGCACATCCCTGCAATCCCAGCACTGGGGAGGCTGGAAACAGGAGGATTACCACAAGTCCGATCTGCATAGTGAGACCCTGTGCCAATATACAAATGAAAAAAAAAAAAAAAGGAATTAAGGTGTGTCATGCACCTGGACCAACTCCACACAACAAATGTAAACAGTGTGGGCTGCACACATGTACCAATAAAAACAGAAAAATCCCAGCTATTTTCTCAAATATTGACAAGCTGGTCCTACAATTCATATGCACATGCAATAGAGCCAGAAGAGCCAAGATAATTCTGGAGAACAACAATGTTGGAGGACTCATGCTTCCTGATTCCCAAATCTCCTATCATGCTACAGTAATAAAGATTGTGTGTTCCTGGAATAAGAATAAACACAGACCTATAGATCAATTAATTCAAATAAAGAGATTCAGAAATAAATCCTTGTGTTTATAGTCAATTTATTTTTTTATTAGACTGCCAGGAAAATGAATGAAAGAATGAAGATGCTTTTCAACATATAGAAGTAGGACAACTGACATCATATGAAAGACATGAATTTGAATCTTTGCCTTATATATTACACAAACATTTACTCAAGATAGACTCTGAGTATAATCTAAAACTGTAGAAATTCTATAGTTAAGCACAAGCCCCCAAATTTTGGGACCATGAAAACAAAGTGTTTGGCAAAATTTTGTTTCCCACATAAACTCTGCACTGGATGACAAACATGATCATGGCAGCCTTTTCCCCACAAACACAGCCACAACTATCTTCCCCAAATAGCAGAACAAATTAAGTTTGTAACATGAAGTACCACTATATCTAGCCTCTATAAAGAAGTCTCAGACCAGGCTAATAGCGCAGCAGACTAAAGTGCCTGCTTAGGCAGAGCTCAGCAACTGGGGTTCGATCTCTGGTGTGCTGTGCTGGCCCTGCCCCCGGGGTGGGCTGAGATGGTGATTGAGAGTAGGCGTGGTTGGGCTGGGAAGACAGCTCAGTGGCTTAAGCGCCTGCTGAGACTAGGCATGGTAGCGCACACCTGTAATCCCAGCGCTTGGGAGGCTGTGAACAGGAGGATCACTATGAGTCCGATCTATGCAGTGAGACCCTGTCAACCCTGCATTAAATACATTTTTTTTAAAAAAAAGAAGATATGGTATTTTATGCAATGGAGTACTACCCAGCTATAAAGTAGGATAAATTTGAGATATTTATAGGTGAATGGATGCAACATGAATCTATAACCATAAGTAAAATAAATCAGACTCCCATGTGTAAACACTGCATCGTCTCCCTAGTGTAAGAAGCTGAAAGAGTAAATAAGACCCAAAGTGCACACTAGGTATTGGGAAATGTAAAGGAACTGCTCCAAAGTAAAGAGAAACTGGAATGGGGGAAAGGAGAAAAAAAGGAAGAGAAAAGGACGAAAAGGATATATATATATACATATATATATATCTATATATATATATGTATATATATATTAGTTCTTTGAAAAGAAAGGTTGGTGCCTATGTTGTTTTATAACTTTTCATGCCTATCTCTTAAAATCTGAGTACCTACTTTGAAGATAACAATGTGCAATGCACTAACTATTGTCACTCTCCTAGAATCTTGTTTCAAATTTATACCACTATTTTCATGATTTGTTTTTCTTTTCTTTAAAATAAAATAAAGAAAAATGTAAATTGAAACCACAAAGGGATACTGCTTGTCTTGATCCATTTTCTGTTACTATAATGAAGTGTATGAGATAGGGATATTTATAAATCAAACAAACTCGTTTGTTTCACAGTTCTGAGCTTGAAGTCCAAGGTCAGAAAGTTGCATCTGGTGAGGGCATCATACTAAATCATAACACAGTGGGAAAGTGGGTATAGGCAGAAGAGGCAATGCAAGAGAGTTTGCCTTACTTTATAGCACGCTATCATGATAAACAATCCAGTCCTTCAAGAGGTAGAATTATCTCATTACTGTGAGATTTAACGCAGTCCCAGGAGAAAGACAATGACCTATCTCGAACATTTAATCACCTCTTAAATTTTCCACCTCCTCTCTGCTTTACACTGAATGCCAAATTTCAACATGAATTTCAGAGGGAACAAACCGACTGAAACCATAGCACCATTGTCCAAAACAGATACCACAGTACCATTGTCCACTAGAATGATTAGAATTTAATGAAAAAGACAAGTCAGAGAGATAATGAATAAAAATAGGAACACTCACATTTTTCTGGTAGGAATGTAAATCAGTGAAGCCACTGTGAGGAACATCCTAGCAGTTCCTCAAAATACTAAATGTCACCATATTGTATAGCAATTTCACTCTTAGGTTTATAACCAAGATAAAATATATATCCACCTAAAACTGGCATATCAGAGTTCATAACCACACTATCCATAATAGCCCAAAGGTGGGAAAAGTCTCAGTGTTCATTACCAAATGAAAATGACAAGCCAAACATGATATATTCTCTTACAGAAAATCAAGAATAAAAAGAAAGATTTATACACACCACAATGTATGTGAACCTTGGAAACTGGTAAGTAAAAGAGGTCAGGCACAAAAGGCCACATATCATACAATTTTATTTATGTAAAATATTCAGAATAGATAAGTTCACAGAAACAAAATATATTAGTCGTTTCCAAAGGTGAGGCTGGGTGTGGGGCAGCAGACATTAATGGATATACTATGCTGTGTTGGGATTAGTTAGTTAGTTAGTTAGTTAGACTGTGATGCTGCTGCACAACTTTGACAGGTACCAAAACTCACTAAAATAAGTGTTTGCATAGGTAAGTGCTATACTGTGTGACTTTTATACCATTACAACTTGAAACAAAATTAATACCACCATGTAGAGATAATCATGTCAATATTTTATGTACCAATATACAAACATTTATATATACACAAAACATGCATTGTAATGTCCGGATATTCTATCACATATTATAGATAGATATAGCTATGTAAAATCATTGATCTGGCTCTTCCCTAAAAGAAGAGACCTTTACAAAGTATATTCATTGTTTTTGTATTTGTAAGTTAAGGTGGAAGTCTGACTCATTCCTAATACTATATAAAGCTCATTATAGGAAGAAAAAAGAAAACCGTAAGCATTAATCTACTTATATTTAAAACTATTGTTGTCATAACAATTTCATGTTGCCTTATAAGTGGGACTCTTTTTTTCTTCACGCTATATTTAGTCAATTAGTTACCATAACAACAAGATGTAATTCATCATATATAAACCCAACCTGAGGGGCATTCTCTAGCTGGAATCCTTAGATTATGTTATAAACATACAGATGAAAGACAGACCCATCATTAATTCCAGTGCTCCGACTCAAGGATGGATTGCTCTAAGACTTCCTAATATAGGGACCTTAGATTTAAAACTATATAAAAAGTAAGCCTTGGTCTAATTTATAAACATTCTTTGGGCATACAATCTTATAAACTCTCCTTTTGACTTTCTCTTGGGTACTCAATAAAAATAAATGGGGATCTAATATCCTTTCTTAATCTTTGCTCTCATCAAACATGGTGAAGCTTGATTCTTATCTTGGTCCATTTTTGGCTGCTATAACAGAATCCCACAGACTAGGTTATGTATAAAGAATAGAGTCTATTTGGCTCATGATCTGGGAGGTTGTGAATTTCAATATCAAGGTGCTGTCTCTGGTAAGTGCTTTTGTGCTATGCCATAGCCTGACAGAAAATATCACATGGTAGGAGAACAGGAAGAAGAGAGGGAAGAGAAGGTGAGAAGAAGAAGAGAGTGGGGAAGGATGGAGGACAAAGAAGGAGAAAGAAGAAGGAGAGAGATAGGGAAAAAGAAAAAGAGGGAGAAGAACAGAAGGGGTAGATGAAGAACAAAAAGGAGAGCATAAAATTCTACCCTCCCTTTTTTTCAGAACTGAGGCTTAAACCTGGGACCTTCGCACTGGGCTACAACCCCACCTCAATTTTTAAAATTTGAGCCTGGGTCTTACTGAGTTAATAAATTGACCAGGCTAGGCTTGAACTTGTCATCCTCTTGCCTCAGCCTTCCAGAGTGTTGGAATTATAGACATGTGCCACCACACCTTAATCAAAAGTTTCCGTTTTTGTAATGAATTCCCATGATGAAGACTTTACTCCATGCATGGAGACAGTGTACTGGTTACCTAGTCACCTCTTAAAGGCCTCCCCTGCCAGTGCCATCACGGTGGTAAATAAATTTCAATATGAATCTTGGAAGGAATATTGAAACTAGCAATTTCTTTGTGTGTGTGTGTGTGTGTGTGTGTGTGTGTGTGTGTGTTTTAGGGAAGGGTCTACAGGGTATTCAGGGTCTCACTACTAGATGGGACTTGTAGTGATCCGCCTCTTTACAGCCTTCTAAGAGCTGGGATTACAGGTGCGCACCACCACACCCAGTCTCAATTGCTGTCTCAGCATGCCCCGGGGGCGGAGCCAGCACAAAACCAGCAATTTCTTACCTTGAAAATAAAATAATAATGTATGTCCTTGGGAAAACAAAAAAACAAAAAACTTTTCTCCAAAACTGATATCCATAATATTTTCGACTTTTGACTCAGCAATCTCTTTGAGATTCTAACAAAACCTAGGATCCTATTCCCCCCAAATGCACATAATACACACAATTTTATTCATATTTCTAGGGTTCCCTGAAGCCCATCAATATGTCTTTAGAGTTAAGATTCCTGGATCTAATCAATCTAGTACATTTTCTCTCACATCATTCACTCGTGCATTCATTCAGTGAACAATCTTTGAAGCTCATCCTAAACCAAGCTCTCCCTCAATGAGTCTTCAATAGTCACCTGAACATCGATATTTCCCAGAGACTTTGTGGAGACATGTAGTCTCTGGAAGGGTGAGCATTACTTTCCATGCTGAGGTACAATACAATTCTATGCCCCTGGTGGGGCTTTCTCTTAAACATGAAGGATTGTCGCCTTGAGTGCAGCTTTTCTGCATCATGTGTTCTTCAAGATATACAATCCTATGCACCTCTGTAAAAGACTTCTCTAAGCAGCACAGTGCTTGCAGCAGATACAACATTCCAAGTGGGAAGGTTTGAATTCAGTCCCCACAGCCCCACTTTACAGGCACATACACTTGGGAAAGCCATTTAACTCCTCTGATATCTAATTTCTTCCTTTATAATATGGAGCTCTTTTTATGGGAGTGTGAGTAAAAAAGTAACAAAAGAAAAAGAAAATGGAAACAAAAGCTTTTTAAAAAAAATTATAATAATCACCACTGCTTTCTCTTATTATTGTTGAAGACCACAGCTGTACCTTCAGGCTCTACATCATAACAGGATAAGAACCTACTCTTAATCTGAGTTAGTATTTGCCTTTACTTGGAATTCAGCTTGAAGTTGTTTGAACAAAGCAGGTAACACAGTTCCAAAACTGTGAGTTCTCATGCAGATAAGCTCCAATGTAAGAGGCAAGCCTTAGCCTCTATATTTCAGTTCTCAAGTACCAGAGTATAATGACTTGCATATATATGCAAACATTCACTTTATGAAATGTAAAGAACTGCCAGGCATTTTCAAAAATTAAAATATGTTAATTTCTTTTCATGGGGAGTGTGTTGACAGGTCATTTACTGATAGCATTAGGATTCTTCTGGTGGAAAGTCATAGAAACTAACTCTATTTGCGTAAGTTTGCCTGTGAAGGACATATTTTTCAAGAAACATCCTGGTGCTGTGTATCCCCATGAAGTGAGTGCAGTTGGTGCCAATCAGGAAGGGCTGTTCTGTGAGCCAGAGCCTCAGAAAGCCTTCTCTGCTTCTGTGTGGCCTGCTTACACCTCTCCTGGCTCTTTCTCTTTGGATTGCCTTCTTGTCCATGCAGCAGGCTGAACATGGCTGTGCCAACTCTCAAATGAACATATTTGTGACTTATACCTATGTAGATCTAATCTGTCATTCCCAGTTCAACACTCCCATGGAAGGGACTCCAACTGGTCTTGATAAGAGAAAGGCTCTGAGATATCCTAAATTTAATAATAATAATACTGCTTGGAGGATGAGGAGGAGAGATGGACAAGGTTGAACAGTTGATAAGTTGGGGCCAGAAGAAAGCAAATCTCACATCTCCACGAAAACTATCCACAAGCAACAGTTCAGTGGTACCTCAGTTCATGTACTTGATTCTTTCTATGATTCTGGTTGCAAACCCCATTGGATAATAACATAATCAACTTCAACAGGTTTTTGAACTGAATTGCAGCAATAACTGTTTATGAATCAAGATACCACTGACTCTTTGTGGATTGCTCTCCTATCCCAAAATCAAAGCTTTTCTCATTTCATAGTTATCCGTAGCCAAGGTAAATTCACTGTAAACAACTTATGCTTTCCTCCTCCAAATATATATATATATATATATATATATATATATATATATATATTACTAGCTCTGGTCTGAGGGATCTTTTCCAACTGTTACTTAATTGTGCTTCTGGAAATTAAGGGAACTTGTCCCAGAATTCGGGCCTTTTTTTCTAATTAGCATCTCTAAAGGTTCTATAAATTCTTTTGTGTCAGAGATCCTTGGGCCTCAAGAGTTTGGTTTAATGGACTGGTTCATAACAGCCAGTTGGATTTGATAGAGTCTAATTACTTCCCCCACATCAATATCCCTTTTCCAATTCAGACCGTAAAGTTCTTCAGAAAGAATAGGGAGATGGAAAAGTCACCTACTAACTCCATTATCAGTAATGATAACTTAAATGTGCTACAAAGGGAGCTTTCATGTGGAGCAGGAGCCTCTATCTACATGGAGGGGAGCAGGCTCAGCAAGTGTTCCTGGTAGGCAGAAAGCCTGAAGAAGCACCAAGAGAGAAGGGCTGAGCCAAGCAAGCCCAGGTGATTTGGCTATTCTTCCTGAGAGGAAGGAGAGAAGGAGAATGTTGGTTTTTCAGAGGCAAGGATCCTTCCCCATCCCCATGAAGGTTTCAGGCTGGGGTGAAATATGTTTCCTTTCTCCCCACCGCCTCCCACACCACACTGTCTATAGTTCTTACTCCTTGTCTAATTAACCAAGTCTGTGGTCATGGAATAGAATCTCAGGGACAGAACTGATCCCCTAAGTAGGAACAAATTAAGAGGACAGTTGTCAATTTGATCTGTACTTCAAAAGGCATATAGTACAGTCATTCTTTTGAGGAAGATGAGAATTCTTGGAGGATTGTAATCAGGCTTTGACTTCACTTCTGCTAAAGCTCAGGCAGGATGGAAGATGAGACCATTTCATTACTCTTCAAATACTGGGGACTCTTATGTCTCTGCTTTTCTTAGTACAGCAGGAGAGGTTTTCTGTTCCCTTCAACCCTCAAATTTACCATTCTTCAAGACTATGGGATATTTTTATTTTGTTTTGATTTATCCCAGCATACATTAAATTTATGTGTTTTATATGCAGTGTCTGGGATGGGATAGAATCCATAAATCTTATAGTTGCTCCATTATAAACAACTGCAAAATACAGGCTGACTCTAAGGAGAGTTCTGTCCTAGTAAGATAGGATGAAAATACAGATGTCCATTGCTTTGAACACATCATGCATAACCATTAAGAAGTCTAGACCCTGGCTTGGGCTGGCAAGGAGGAAAGTGTGGCAACAGCCAACTATTATATATAAACTACAAATAATTTTATGGAAAAGAAGAGACCTGTGAGGCTGCCAACTCCTTTTGTGGTTATGACCAGCAAACATCTGTCCTTGTAGATGTTGCAGGATATAAAATGAAGATGAACCAAGAACCTTCATCCTTCTTTCTTTGGGTCACTCCCTTTGGGTGTACACATATCTCATCTCTGAATAACAGATTTCAACATTGGGTTCACCATAGGTTCTTGTTCACAGCACCTTCTTCAAGTTATTGTGCAAGCTAGCCAACAAAATCTAGGCTTTCAGCACTCGTTTTTATTTCTGAAATAAGTAACAAACTTCCTTTGGACTAGAGGCCCTGTGAGATATAGATCTGCCTTCCTCCCAGCTCACTCTACTCTCCCTGAAGTAACCACAGGGGCCATGCCTGATCCCAGAAAGCTCTGCTAACTCCCTCCTCAGGGCCCATGTATGGTGTAGCCTGCCTGCCTATTCTGCTTCCACCTCTTCTTTCTTATGTAGATGACTTACACTTTTCATTTAACTTTCACTTGTTAATTGATCAGAAAAGCCTTTCTTGATCTGGCCAGACCTGCTATCAATTTCCATTGATCCTTCTTTTGTATAGTAGTCCATCTACCACAAAGAAAATGCTCCATGCAAGCAGCCTTTGTACAGTTTTGTTTACCACACTATCCTCAATGTCAGGCATATATATTATCAGACCCTCACCTAACATAGCACAATGGTTAAAAGTTCTGGCTTTGGAGTGTTACTATGTGAGTTCAAATTCTATCACCCTTACTTAATGGGTGAATCACAGCAGATTCATCTGTAACATGAGTAAAATAAAATTATCTATGTCATAGAACATTGTGAGAAATAAATTGGTGATACACACAAATTTCTTAGAACAGCACTGGCAAGCAATATGAACACAATAAGTGCTAGCAATAAATATAAGGTGAAAAATTCCCAGAAGGAAGAAAGACAATGCCTCCTTTTGTATCAAGACAGGAGAAACTGTTTTCCACCAACTTGCTTCTAGATATTTTCTTAAATTTGAATTAATCAAATTCCAGATTGTAAGTTAAAGTGTTTAGTCTCCTACCAAATGTCCTACAGAATAAGCAAGCAGTACACTCACTGAAAACATTCAAGTGGTGAAAGAAATGAGCTCATCTATATTTATGCAGATGATAAATTCTGGAGTCAGACTGTAATACAGTTTTAGGTAGCAAGAAATAGCTGTGATTCAACCAGGAACCAGATGAGTGTGGGCTTGCAAGTCTATAATCATCTCTCCTTAGTTGAAGGCCAATATTAAAATACTCCTCACTCAGTTTTCATCTTCTTACAATGCATATTCCACTAGTTTGTTTGTTTAGAAATAGAAGTAGGTTCATTGAATAATATAACATACACATTTTCAGTGTAGGCACTTGGTCATTACATTGGTTTGTTTGCTTCACTGCTGTCATTTTATTACTCAACAGAACCTCCGCACTGTTTTTCACTACCTTCTATTACTGAGTGACAATCATATGATTAGTTCTGTTATGTTTCCTGTACTAAAGGGACTTACCATGGATTTTACCATGGACTAGCACAATCTGTTACACTTGCATAATCTTGCTTGGCTACTATGGTAACTTAGGAGTGGATGAATCTTAGTCTTGCCTGGAAGCAATTCATATACACAGTTGAATGTTTTCTCTCTAATTTCTACTTCCATTCCTTTTTCTGCAGATTTTGCTTTTTCTTATTGCCTACATAGCAAAAAATGCACCATTGAATCTGGCCAAGTTTAATGGTTTGCAGCTGCACGTACCTCCAGGAAAAACAAATTTATTATCTAGAATCCAAGTCCAAACTTATTGGAGAAATGATCTGATTGTCTAACTTATATTATGTGGCTTTCCTGGACAATTCAGCTGGGACAGGATATGAAACATGCTGAACAATATGTAAGGATGTGGTATGGAAATGATGGGCAGGCAAAGCAATACACCCAGCCAACAAATACACATACTCCTCTTTCTACAGGTTTCTGCAATGGTTCTTATTACTCTTCCCTCACGCCTGTTAAAATATTGACAAAATGAGGAAATCCAGATCCTACACATTTGCTCTCATGTGCATCAACTGCATTTGCATGAAGCTCTGAAATTCTGAACTTTTTCCTTCATGTGATTAAAACTAGTTCATGATATAAGAATCACATCTGGAAGCTCCAACTGGATTTCTCTTCTCTTCTTCCTTCCATAAATCTCTTGAAACAGGTATTGTTCATTGTAAGGATAGAAGAAAAGTGTCCCTCACCAAAGGAAATCACTGTGTTTAAGAAGACTCATGGAGGATAAGTGTTTTTGAACATTCTTCATGTGATTCTAATGTATTTCTAAATTTGGCTTATTGCCTTGATTAATATTAATACTAGAAAATATTTGTCATATTAAGAATGGCAAATACTGATCACTTCCTAATTATCAGCTGCCATGATATGTACTTTATATACATTTTGTCATTTACTCTTATCTAGTCTATATCCAAATTCTAGAGATAAAGAGGCCACTTGAATGTTACTTGACTTTTCAAAGCCTACTAGGCAAGATAACACAACACAAAAGCATGCATCATATAGTAATAACAATATCTGACATTAATCAAGCTCTTTCTCATTGTCTCCATAACTGCTAAGTTATTTTACACCTGGTTGTCTCCACTTCATCCTAAGTCATTCCTCCATGTTGTTGTATGTTACATCATTGATTAGTTTGTTCAAACAACATTTATCAACATTCTACCATTTTTCAAATACTGTTACAAATACCATAGGGAATACAGTACCTTATATATTGATTTATTCAGCTTCCAAGAACAAAAATTACTTTTTGAAACTTATTCAGCTTCCAAGAGCAAGAAATTACTTTTTATTAAAAACTCAATCTCTGGCCAGCTTGGGTACAATTCATTTGTACACTAACACTTACCTGGGAACAACCCCACTTCTGGTACCAATATTCTATATTGATCAGGTTCTCTGTTGATGAGACAAAATATCTGATACCCACAACATAAAGGAAGGGAGATGTATTGGATCATAGTTTAAAAGATTCAGTCCAGAGTTAGTAGGCTCCAAGAAATGGCATGGTAGAAGGTCCTAGAGTAAGAAAGCTGTTTAGACTATGGCATCCATAAATCAGAGAGAGAAGAAAAGAGCCACATAGAGTGATATACCCTCCAAAGCATACCCCCAGTGGTCCATTTCCTCCATTATGATCTCCCAAATTTAAGGTCTTGAATGAAAATAATTGTAGAGCAATCAGCCAGAGCTGGCTACACCTAGATCTCTTGGGCCCTTTGTTAAGAGAGAATTGTTTTAAGTACTATTCATCTCTATAATCTCTAGCTTTTCTTATGCTCTCAAGTAGAGATTGGTAGGGCTTTGAAAAGATTAAGGTTAAATCTTTTGGTAAATCAAGCAGTATTATATGACTATTATATAGAGTTAACAATTTCTAAAGATCATGAGCAGAATCCAGGAGATTTTGGAACACAAATGGGGAAAAATACATCTTTAAAGACTTAATCAGAGTCCTAGCCCAGGTTTGGTGAGTGTGTGGGAGAGCTTCCTGCTACCCTGCACCAGCGGGACCTACTACTGGTCCCAGCCCAGGCTCACAGTGGGTGAGACCCTCTTCCATCCCCTTGGGATGCCCTCAAACACTCTTCAGCACCTCCCCCACCCCACCAGCCAAGTAGGAATTTCTGCTGCGTTCCGGAAAACACCAGACCCAATCCTATCCCAGGTCCGGTGAGTGTGTGGGAGAGCTGCCTCTCTCCCCTACTCCACTTTCTCCCCTCCAGGCTCAGCTGAGGCCTGTAATACAGGCCTGGGGTGTAACCCTGCAGCTGCAATCCCTGCAGAGAGTGTAGAGGACAGAACCA
>NDGM011111845.1:0-13353 GCA_002564305.1 Octomys mimax
TTTTTTTTTTTCCCATTTAATGCAATCCCTTGAAGGACATTACATATTAGCACAGTTTTACAAACTCATTAATTTAGAGACTCAATGGCTTCTTTCCTATAGCTCCACACATATATGTAACCAGTTCTTTGTTGATGGACATTTAGATTTCCTTGAGGATTAGGGTATTATAAGCATTGTTCTACCTTCTATTTGTGTGAGGGGGTGGCGGGGTGTTTGCATGTTTATATCCTTGTGCAAATATATTCTTAAGAATGGAATGTGCGTGTTTCATTTTATTAGATATTAACTTTGACTCTGCCAATCTCCAAGTCTAAGACATCATTCTCAGCTCTACATCTTCATTCTGACACTGGGTTGGAGGAGGACTTGTTTCATAGCTCTAAAGATGAACACTTTGTGCCACCTGGAACCCAACAGCTCTTACTAAGACCTATGTGGACCTCTAAAAAATCCAAGGGTTACTTGTTTAGAATTCAAAATGGGTTTTAAATTATAGACATGCATTTAGTTTAACTGCAATAATATCTCCTTTATTAGAGTTGTCTAATCTTTTAAATAAGTCCAAGACTTGTAAGTACAACAGAGTAGAAGTACTCAGAGAGAACACAGTAGGAGACATGTGAAACCCATGGGGAGTCCCACCTTCCAGGTAGTCCAGGGCTTAGGGGCTGAGGAGCCTCCACAGCCTGTGCTGGCTGGAAGAAAAGCTGTGAGAGTCACTGGCAAGTTTCTGGGGCTGTTCCCATTGAGGAGAGCGCCAAGATACAGCTGCCCTACAAGAGAATTGTTCTGCTGGGGGAGGGGTACTCAGGGAGAGGCTGTGGGTGACACTGAAAATTGGCCATCATCATAAACATGGCTTTGGGTCTAGCAAGCCCTGGTAGGTTTATAGATCTTGGTCTTGGCTACATGCAGAAATCACGTGGGATGTTTTAAAAGTCCTGGTGCCAATCTGTATTCTCCCTTGTTATGCAGTAACCCCAATCCCCCTCATAATGCCTCCCAGTAATCTAAGTCACATGAATTCATGACACGGTTCTTTCAGATGTCCTTTGGCTTTTGCCAATTTCTTCTGCTCTCTCTGGCCCACACAGGTTACCAGCATGGCCCAAGATAGCCCAGGAAAGGGAGCAATGACACCTGTTATTGCCTTCGGTGGGGGACCTTCTCCCTCTTTCTAGTTCACAGAGTTCAAGTGTAAAGGCTGGAGTTCAGCTTGAGAATGGAGCATTTTAAAACTTTCCCTGGTGGCTCTGGCATGCCACAAAGGCTGAGAATAAGTACAGTGGGACCACAGCCAGTGAGGCCCGAGAGTCAGGCAAGGTCAAGGCCCCAGCAAAGCAGGGCAGAGTGGTCTCCAAGCCCAAATAGACATGGGCAAAGTGATGCAACAGAGCCAAGTGAAGGACCCTGGCAAGGGCTGCAGAGAGTGGTGAGGTGGAGCCACCTCAGGCTGCAGCAGAGACCACGCAGCAAGGCAACTGCAGGCCTGGTAGGCCCATGATATGGATGGGATTCTGTCCTGACCCAGCTTCCCTGGGAAAAGAATACAACTTTGACCTTGGTGCAGGGCATCAGTAGCTCAGGGGGAACAGGAGGAAATCAGACTTTGACCCCCTTTTTTCAAAATAACTGGCCACAACCTGAGCTACTACACAGGCTGATACGTGGCTAGCAGCTCCCACCTGGGGGGGAGGTTCTGTGCCCACACCTATTGGCACTTACACTACTTTTTTCATTGGCTCCATTTTCGAGCTAAGTTTAAATGTTGAGGGTTGAAAGTATGATAAATATTAATACCTGCATTTTATATCATTATCTTATCAAACTTTATATCTGTATTTTATTCATTTGGATATGGTCCATGAAATGTTCAAAAAAGTTTCTATTAGCATATTAAATATTAAAACTTATAGGAAAGTTTATACCAAAATGAATGTAGAACTTCAGGCTGAATTCTCTTTGGTGTAGGTAACAAATATTATCATAAAATACAAAGGTTAATAAAGAAATTGCAGTATAAATTTTCACAAGGATAAAGAACTTATAGTTCTTTATTATTTTAAACCTATACATATTATATTTTAGGGGTAAATAGGTATTATGATTTATTTTTTAAGTTGTCGCAAATCAAAGAACAGCCTTTCTTAAAGAAACAAAAATTACTTAAATACACTATTTCAGATATTTCTGTACTTGTTTTCTATTCTCATGTCTACTTCTGAAGTTCTGTGAAGTTCCATATTTTGTAAGGAAAATGTTTGACTTAAAAAACATAACTTGTGAAGTATTTATTTTTAAAAATGCTGAGGCCACAGTGGGGCCAGATCTAAGTGGGAGGTAAAAATTGGGTCACAATCAGTAACAAAATAGCATTTGTTTCCCTTCTCACTTGCCCTGTGAGAGCCTTAATCCTCCTCAGATTCTTCCAGATATCTGAGTCACAAGTGTTCACAGGCCAGGATGCTGCGTTTCCACTTGCCTCCTGCTGATTCATCCAGTAAGAGACCATCCCCAGGATCCAGCCTCTCATCCCAGCCCCAAACACTCATGACTGTAAACCAAGTCCCAAGTTCCCCACGTCAACATGTGAATTTTCTTGTGGGCCTGAAGAGGGCCCTGGACAGAGCCAGAGGTCCCAGCACTTATCTCTGAGCCCTGAGGGGATGAGCTTGCCTAGGTGAGGCAGGTGGGCAGGTGGGAAAGTAGCACTGCCCCGAGAGCTCTAGGAGCCTGTCCTTACTGCAGGGCCCCTGAGGCAGGGCTCAAATACTGCAGTGATCAAGTTTACTCCATCTTTTGTCTACTGCCCCCTTGGGTTTGGACCTTAACTCAAGCTGAGACTCCTGTCACACTTGATTTTAAAAGTATGGTGAATTTGATGGTCCAACCAGCTTAGAAACAAATCTAGATGTCACTCCTCATTGTTACTGTTAGGTATGTGGCTTTACACAAGACCTGGAACCATTCAGCCTCCTGATATTAGCCTTGTTTTGCTGCAGATTTATCATGATGGTGTGTTGCAGCACATGGCCCATCTGTACACAGGGAAGTCATAGGATGCTAGGCAAGGAAGGGTTTGCCATTGCCCTTCTTAGCAGGAATTTGAGCCCAGGGGCCTGGCCCACGTACTGTGGTGGGAAGGACTTGCACAGCGATCAGGTCTGATCCCAAGACCTCTCCTCTACCCCGAGGGCTATCAGAGAAATCTGCGTGGAACAGGTGTTACACAGACACAAGTAAAATGCAGAAAAGAGGGTATAAAAGGCCTAATGCATGTCCTAAAAAATAGTTACAGATTTTGCAGATACACATTAGATGCAGCCTAGATAGGCATAGGCAGGGTTTGGCATGAGAGTGTTGGGTAGAAAAGGAATGAAATGGCCACCAAGAGCCAGAGAAAGGCTTGACTCCACCCATATCACTCCAAGTGTCAGTGAGGACCAGCTGGCAAGGAATGCTTGCATCTGCGCATTGCCTGGAGGTCCCGGTTACTGAAGCACAAGCCCTCTTCCCCAGGGAGACGGATGTCTCTAAGGGAAAACAGACTTGATTAGATCACAAAGGCAAACACACAGCATCAGGCTGACCAGAGACGGCCAGCCAGGCAGCCAGGGTGGAGTTCAGAATTTAAACCTGCAAGCCTCACTCTGTCCAGCCTTCAGGAAGACCCTGGAGGGACGGAGCCCGCGGACAGCAAGGACTAGGGAGAGCAACCTCCCTGCAGAGTCTGCTCTCCCGTGCTGGCTGAGAGGTCCTGGAAGCCTGCCACAGGACAACAGAGGTGACAATGGGAAAGGATGACATGACGGCAAGGCATCGCCACATCTACAGCAGCCCTATTAGTTTTGTTTTTCTAAAAAGCTTGCGTAAACTTAGGATGAATCGGAAAGGCTTTATGACTCAAATACAATTTCTTATTTGAAATTTACCCTGGCTTTACCCATAAGCTCCCTTGATTCTATCCAAACACAAATTGAGTGTAAGACAGAGGCACTGTCTGGAGTAACTGGACATTCGGGCCTTGGCTGCGGGGTTGAAGCGGGCCTCTGGGCAGTGCCACTCAGTGCCCAGAGCTGGTCAGAGATTTCAGGCTGGATTCTTTGGCATCTCAAGGGCAACACTGACTCCGTCTTCTTTCCCTGCTGTCCTCTCTCACTGTTCTGTGTGTTCGTTGCCCTGCACAACAAAATATGCAGATGAGAATCAACCCTTTATTCCAACAGCCGTGAGAGAATTATTTTGTTAATTGGGATATTGATACCCAAGAACTGCGCACTGTGCCAAGTTATTAAGAATAAGCAGGCGAGGGGCAGATTAAACTTTGAATCACCTGTTCCTCTGGGCAAAACACATAAACCAAATTGACTGCAACCAAATGTCATATTATTTACATGGCGTGCACAATTTATTTTCTAAAAATGTGCTCAACAAAAGATTTGAATTTGCTCTTAAGCATATAATGGATCCCTCTTAATAGTGAAGCTCTCTTATGTGCCCTTCTCTATAATTAAATCATATGGAAAAATGTCACAAAGCAAAATAAAATGTATTTATTTCAGCCATATCTTCCCACAGCATGACATGAAGTCTGAAAAAAGAATCACTAAGCATTTTTATGCCATCTGTGCTGGTAGGGGATACATTTACCAAGCATGTCACTGTAAAATATTCTTTTCTGAATTAAGCATCATCTACTTATTACTATCTAGTGCCTGGCTGAATGCGTACAAAATCAGATGAAATTCCATATCTGACACAATATTTTTCTTTGCTTTGGTAGTTTGTAGGAAAACTAGTCCACCATAATATATTTTACTGAATTTTAAGAAATCTAAAAGAGGAGTAGTAAGAAAATTAGATTCATGCTACAATGTCCACATTTTCTTTCATTTGAAAAAAGATTTGATCCGGTTTCTTAACAATTAAGCTTACAGCTTCTCCTAAGCAGAATCGGCATCCCCGGGACAGCCCACACAATGGTGCTGCGCGGACTGACGGCGCCTCCGACCGAGGGGCCCTGGCGGTCTGCACTGGCTAGAACCGTTTCTGTCCGCTTATAAAGCACAAAGTTCTGTCCATTCCCATGTCTGTCTTTCTAACAAAAGAAGCACTTGGCCGTTGTTATGACTAAATTTTATGACTACTTATAGGAATTTTTATTCCCTATTTTCAATGCGGCCTTTTTACAGTTTGTTTATAAGATGTGAAAATCCTGTCCATTTTTAAAGGCCTGCTTGACTAACTTGGAAAAGCGCTAGAGGTCTCCAGCTAACCCTGATGCACTAAGTAGCCCTGTCTGAGCCAGCCCTCTGAACTTTTTTCAAGTTATTATGCATGGCTGTTGCTCTGAGATATATAACAAAGGGTTATAATTTATAAATAAAAAATAATCCCCTTCTAGTTGTGCATCTCCCTATGTCAGTAACATTCAAGTTAGTTTTTTGAAACGTAAATTACGCATATATGGTTTAGTTAAAAGTCATTTAGCATAAAATTTTACAGTTTCTGATCATGATTATACAGAAGTGATGATTTTTCTAAAATAGAAAAATTAATTATGTAATTTGTTATAAAATCAAAGAATAGGTTCACTTGTCTTGATTCTACCCAAAACTCTGAATAAATTTAAAGTTTCACAGTTTTTGAAGACTCATCTCCTGTATTTTGTTCTTCAAAATATTTTATTTTTAATGACACAATAATAACAATAATAATACATATTTAAGGGCTATCATATGAGGTTTTGATCCATGTATACATTGTGTAATATTCAAGTAAGGTGACCATGGCTACTGCCCAGACTTTTAGCATTTTTACTGGTGAAAACATTCAACATTGGTTTCTTGCAGCTTTTTTGAAATGTACAGAACATTATCTGTATAATCACCTTTCTGCACAGTTCTATAACTTATTACCTATTGACTACTTTTTTCCTGCCCCCTCGGTGATCCCAGGATCTGATAATCACTATTTGACTCTTAATATCTATGAGATAAACTTTTAACTTACCCGAATACATGAGATTATATAGTGGTTATGCTTCTCTGGCTGACTTATTTCACTTAACATAATATCCTGCAACATCCACATTGTCACCAGTGGCAGAATTTTGACCATTGCTATGGCTGAATAGAACGTACCATATTCTCTTTATCCATTCATCATTTGATGGAGACGTAGAGTGATTTAATTCCTTGGAAGTGACGAGGGTGGCAAGGGATTTGGACTGCAGAGGTTTCTGCACTGATTTCACCTCCTTTGGTTATATAACTGGTTGTGGAATTACTGGCTGTCACACTTTCTCTATTTTTCATTTTTTGAAGAGCTTTCACACTGATTTCCGTAATGGCTGTACTGATTTACACCTTCGCCAACAAGGTGCAAGGAATTAGTTTACTCCACATTCTCATCAGCACTACTTTACTTGTCTTTTTGATAATAGCCATCCCTCTTGAAGTGAGGTTAGATCATTTGATTTTGATTTGCATTTCTCTGCTGATATTGAGAACTTTCTCATAAGCCTACTGGTCATTTGTAGTTCTTCTCTTGAGAGCTACCTATTTAGGTTTATTGCCTGTTTTTAATCCAGTTTTTGTTGTGTTTTGTTTTGTTTTGCTATTGAGTTCCTTGTATATTCTGGCTATTACCCTCTTTCTACTCCCTTTAAAACCAACCCCAAAAGCTATCTAATGCTATTTTTACAACAGCAATACATATGAGAGTAATTTGTAAACTATTAAATGAGA
Source organism: Octomys mimax (assembly GCA_002564305.1). Lineage (NCBI taxonomy): Eukaryota > Metazoa > Chordata > Mammalia > Rodentia > Octodontidae > Octomys > Octomys mimax. Next base: position 6,753 of record NDGM011111845.1, read on the forward strand.
CACAAAATTTAGTTTCTGTCCCTAATAACATTATCCTTAAAATGATGCTAGTTGTGCTTTCCAATATTGGCGCCCGCTGAACACAACACTTATTGCTGGTCATCAATTGACTGTTTGATTTTGTTATTCCTTTGTACTGCCTTTGATCTTGTCCTTACATGTCTTTTTTTGGTAGATTATTCCTTTGTGTTAACATAGGTCAAGGTCCACAGCACATATGTTGGAAAGATCCTATAGAGAAACAGGATTCCAATACCACTTACTAAACCATCAATGGAGTTCTGTTTTAAACTCCTATCCCAAATTTTTAACATCCTGAAAATGTCTCTGACCACAATAAATTTAAAATAATGCTTGCATTTGTCCTAGGGACAATTCTTTGTCATTCTGTGTACATCCAAGGCTGAGGTGAGCTTTTCCATATAATGAAAGGCAAGACTACCATTACCAAAAGAACAAATCAACCTACTGGAAGGTTCTAACTTGTTCTGCGGGTTCTAGCTCATCTCTTCCTATTGACTACAAGTCAAGGTTCACATCACAGATGTTGGAGGTGTCCTGTTGGAGGGTTACTGCCCTCCTACACTATTTTTTAAAAGGAATTTTTGAGGTATTAAATATTTATGACTCTTTTTTGTTTTCCTAACTTCTATGGAGCACTGGAGGTTGTGGCATAATATTCTAGCACAAAATATGGATTTACTTTCAGACTTAAAGTTTAAATGTTAATCCACTGATTTTACCAGCTGCAAAAGATGTCAATACTTGAATAAAAGCAGCTAGAACTAAAGCTGTTACAGTTCAATATTACATGCGCTAATTTCCTCTTGCTTTCCAAACTAAGAAGGATAGGGGAGCCTTATATGATTTTAATTTGCTATTAGTTGTTAATTTTTCTCTGGGTACTCTATGGAGCCTTTTAATGACCAAACATGATAAAATGCCTAAAAATAAGAATCAGCACTGGTTTTAGCGAAAGGTTATTTCCAGTTGTTTTTATTAACAAAGCTATGCAATCATGGTATACTGCATTCCTGCATGAGTCATGATGAAGTTGGCTACAGTCGTGGCCTTCCTTTTCCTTTCCTATGTTTTAGTTTTGCAGGGCTGAGGATGGAACCCAGAGCATTGCATGTATTTTAGGCAGTGTTCTACCACTGAGCCACAGCCCCACTCTGTGGCTTCACATGTGGTATTCAGGAGTCAAGTGCAGTAAGGGAAGGTAGGTTCTTCCTTACCGGGGAGCCAGTTTAGTGCTGGTAGTTGCAGGGAAGGAACATTTGTGAGGGAGTGAAGAAGCCACACTTGACTGTCCAACAGAGTCAAGAGCAGGGTCAGTTGTGGAGTCTAAGAGCAAGGGAACGAGGAGAGCTTTGCAGACTTAGAGTGGCAAAGAAGTTGTGCATGCTGTAAACTGGCCAGGATGTGGGGAAGTGTTGGGGCATAGAATTGGCCACATTTTATGGGGTCAAGGGTCATGATCTACTCAGTCTAGCTGTGGCCACAGAAATTATCATGAGGTCATGGCATTGATCATCCCAGAGGAGGATTTGAGGGGTGTGGCAAAATGACACATCTAGAACAATGCAAGGAGGCTCTGGCAAGTTCAGCACACACAAGCTGTGGGCTGGACTAGGTAGAGACCGGAGCCACCAACACCTCAAGGAATGTACATTGGAGAAGATTACCACAGAATACCACGGCCTGGACTTACAAGGATAACAGAAATTTCATTCTCTCAGAGTTATATTTTTAAAATTTTTTTCTATATTTTTTTAGGGAAGGGTCTACAGGGTGTTCAGGGTCTCAATACTAGATCAGACTAGTAGTGATTCTCCTGTTAGCAGCCTCCCAAGTGCTGGGATTACAGGCACATGCCATCATGCCCAGTTTCAATCCCAATCTCAGCATGCCCCAGGTGCAGGGCCTGCATAGCAGGCCCGGGGATTGAACCCCTGGCCCCTGCACCTGCTCGTAGGTGCTTTAATCCACTGAGCTATTTGGCTGGCCCCACTCTAGAGTTCTAGAGGCCTGAAGTCCAAGGTCAAAGTATAAATAGTATGATGTCTCCAAAGGCTCACCCCCTGGAATTTCAGATGTTCACTTTCTCCCTAAGTTTTTGCATGGCCATCCCTCAGTGTTGTCTGTGTCGTCACCTCTAAAGACTGAGGCCATCCATATGACCTCATTTTACCTTCATTACCTAAACAAACTACATCCAAATACAGTCATGTTATAAGGAATTGGTTTTGAGGACATATGAATTTTGGAGAAAGAAAGGACACAGTTCAACTTACAATATGAGATTGTCATCCTGTGTGGAAAAGATGTTGTGGAGAAAGAAGGGGAACTTGTGACCAAAGCCCAGAAACCAAAAGCTTAGATTCTCACTGGTGGTTTAGTTGTTAGTGATGCAAAGATCAACCTGGGTTATTTCAAATTAGGGGCTGATAGGAATGGAAGTAAAGGTCCTGAGACTTTGGAACAGAGGTGTTGAAACTTAGAAAGGAACCCAAACCCAAAGCAAAAACAAATTTACAGTTTCCACGACAATCTCCCAGAGAAATTATATTGGAATATGACATGAAATTGCCTGTATCTGTCTCACTTTATAAAGTGCCCTGTGGCAGGAATCAGCTTTTGGCATTTCTGAGTTCCCCAGCACACGGTCAGCTTTGTTTAGACTGAAAGGACCCTTCAATGGAACATCTTCAATCAGGGTCGAGTGCCCACAGTTGTCTTTAATTACCACTAGAGGGGAAGACTCTGCTTTTGGTGGGTTGCCCCAGAATCCTGTCCTCTCAGTGGAATCAGTGCTGGTCTTAGCCATCTCTCAAGGATAATACTTACTTTGTTGCCCTACTAAATAATACTGTGCCACAGGTTAACTCATCTTCTATGGTAATGATATTTCTTGAACCTGATAACTTGGAAAACAGATTTACTTCAGGTAAAAACACCACTTTGGTAGCGTAGACTTTTCCATTCACATACCATTATGCCCTCACCTTGTATAAAAACCCAGTCTCTAATCATCTCAAACTTTCTGGGTTTGTTTCCACTTTTCTAAGGCCAACCCCTTTTCACTGAGCTTTTATAGGTTAGCTCTAGTTCCTACCTTCTTTTTTAAAGCCACTTAGACCTTTCTTTTTATTCCTTCTCTTATTCTCACATTCATTTTCATTTGTAGCCCATACTGAGTAAGAAATCTCATATTACTTCTAACATAGCTCCTGAATGTCAACTCATCAAATGAACTATAGAATTTAAAGGATTTCTACTTTGCTCTGGATCTGTTATGGCAAACCTTTTAAGCCTTAAGTGATAACAACAGCCCACCGAAGCACACATGCCATAGATACACCACCAGTGCTCTAGATTACAGCAAAATTCTCAGAAATCATTAGACTTGGTTTTTCTATTCTTCCATCACTGGGGATGGAACCTAGAGCCTCACACCTTCTAGATCTATTTTTTTTTTGTGATGTATAAGTGTGAAGATTTTTGCATCCGCTTCTAGTAAGATGGCTGATTTAGTTTGGTTTTGATATTTTATTTTTTAATCTTTTTTAGTATTGATACTTTAAAAACAAAAGCAAGCATGTTGGTAGTTAGAGTAGATATGCATTCCGTGACAAATGATGTGATTGGTGGAATAGCCATTATTATGCAAGGTTGACTGGAAAGAACTTTGAAGATAAAGATGCTTGGGACCCAGTGGCCAAGAGGGGAGAAAGATACAAATCAAAAGGCGAAGTTCTAGTAGAGAGTAATCACAATGCCAGCATCTAAACATAGCTGATATTGACCAAGCGCTGAGTGTCATGCATATGCTCCTCAGCAATCTTCACCACACTGTGAGTTAGAATTGTTATCGTTCCTATTTTACAGCAGAAACTGAAATTCAGAGAGATTAAGCAATTTACCCAAGATCACACAGTCTATCTGCATTAATCTTGTCTACTCTCAATGATGCATGATAATAACACAATTATAGATCTTCTCAAGCACAAAAGAGTTTGTGGTTAGTCTGTAAAGAATATAATATTCCTCTCCAATTTCTCATATCCAGGCCATCTCTGGCTAGCTGGCAGTGATGTGGCCATGCATATGTATGGAGAGGTAAACGAGAAGGCATTCAGATTGAAAAATCATCCCTTCCTTTCTGGTGCTGGGTGAGCCTGTGGGCTTTGAGCTCCTCATGGAAACTTGGGCAGAGCCAGCCCAACTCAGCTGTCCTGAAAGTGAGGGAAAGCCAGCTTTCTCCATAAGAGAGGCGAGTAGAAGGGAGTTCTCCATCACAGACTGGACCGCAAATGTATTTTTATATCAAAATAAACGAAAATTCCATTAACTTGATACACAGAGTGAATGGACCTGCCCCAAGTTAGGGCTCTATTTGCCCTTGGTCTTTTCCTAAACCAGAGACCAATAAATGTGCAAACTATAAAATATCTTCCAAACACAGAAATATCTTTTGTTATAATCCCAGGAAGCTCCCAGCTTCTCCATTTTATTAAGCCCCAGTTATTGTTTTAGAACAAGGTCATTTACCTCTTGGTATATACTTAAAATTTACAAATTGCTTTTTAATATCTCAAATTTGTAGCCAGTATTAGAGTTATGCCTACTTTAATTATCTCAGAAAATTCCATTCCCTTCACCTTCAATTAGCTGACCTTAATTTCATATATGGTTCTCTAAATGGAAGCCACCAAAAATATGACAAAGAATACTGGATCTTTGCTGCCCAAAACTATATTTTGCTTAGACAAATATCAGGATAAACTACAAGTTGCCCCAAGAAAAACCTCTTTGACCCAGGAAGGACAATAGAGCGTACATTGGTGGACAGTTTCTGATTTCTTTCACTTTTGCTGGATCCTAAACTGAATGCTAGAGCAGGCCTTAGAGGGTTCAGACAGCTCCGAACTTGGGACAGGCACTTCAGGGTATCTTCTGGCACTAGAACATCAGATTACTAGAAAATCTCAAATGTCAATGGCCTTTGTTTCTAACTTAAAAAACGGATTTGGATGCCAATTCAATGTTTAGATTTTAAGAAACATTAACGTAATTGTTTTAATTCTGAAAAGGAAACCTTAGGAAAAAAAGATGGAAAAAGATTCAAATACTTAGCTACTTTTAATCTGCTTTTAATGATAGTGAAAAATAGAAGCTAAATGCCCACCAGTGTAGAAAAGGTTAAATAAAATTTATAATTTATTCCTCTGAGAGAAGATCATATTGCCATTTAAATGAGTAAGGAATATCTGAGGGTGTGATAAAATCACCCGGATACAAAATTAAGTTTACAAAAATATAAAGTATCTATAATATACTCTTATGAATTAATATGTGTATATCTAAAACACCCCCAAGTTAAGAAATATAGGTAAAGGTGAGAGTAGCCATTTCTGGAAGAATATCAATGTGTCTTTATCTTCTTTTTTTTAACTTTCTCTTTCATACTGAACTATAGCATCAGTAATAAATTATCTTGAACATAAAATAATGAACTAGTCAAAGTCATTACTAAATATCTTTGCAATTTTAGGCATCTCTCCAAGCACTTATGAACAAGTACAAAATTCAAAACTAACAAATAGGCTTTGAAACTTCCAAAGGCAGTTCCTCCACAGAGTAGAAACATTCTATGCTCCAGCTTGCCCCCACTCAGGGCAGGACCGCTGAAGCTTCCTATTCCTGAGTCGTCATGATGTCGTAATCCATTTTAGGAAGCGTGGCATAGCTGTTCTCCTAAATGACTCAGACAAGTTTCTATCCTCCTGGTGTCTTTACATTTTTGAACCCCGTAGCAAGGTGCAATCATCTTTACTTAAGTCAGAATCATCAGCGATTTTGCTCTCCTGTGTCCCCACACAATACAAACCAAGTTTAGCTCAGGGCCTCCAGAAGGTGGGGTAGGCCTTCAAGTTGCTTTTCCCTTGTTTATAGAGGTTACTTTAGAACTATTCTCCTACCTCTAAAAACAAGCACAGTGCTTTGGTGGGCATTTGCCTGTTTCCAGACCAGGGCTTTCATGTGTATTCAAAGGCATGATGTGCGCTCCTCCTTAAGAACCTGGAGGGAACGATCACTGATGCCTTTTCTTCCCCACATCTGGAGGCCTCTCTCTATGCTCCAGATGTGCAAGATCCTTAAATACATTGGCATGCACAGCTCTCTGGGACATACACAGGCTGGACATTTTGGGCTCAGGCAAAAACTCCAAAGTAATCTCAAAAAATACATGACATGGGGATGTGTGCCCACTCACAGAACCTCTTTCAAATAGTTCTATTCACATGGAGGTGAGTTTTTATGTAAAATATCCTTTCATGGTTACTACTAGGGGTCAAGCTGATTTCTAGCCTAAACACAAAAGGGAAGTGAGAAATTCTGAGATTCTGAATGTGATTTTTCAAAGTTCAGGTTCCCAGTGTCTGATCACAGGATCATGGCCACTTTACTGAATATCACGTGTTTGTTTCTTTAACCATCAAGAGAATGACTACAGAACTGGGGATACAGCTCAGTTGCATAGTGCCTGCCTGCCAAGTGCAAGGCCCATAGAGAGATAGAGACAGACAGAGAGAGA
>NDGM011111846.1:0-10431 GCA_002564305.1 Octomys mimax
CTTTCTTTCTTTCTTTCTTTCTTTCTTTCTTTCTTTCTTTCTTTCTTTCTTTCTTTCGCAAAGGTCTCCCTACGTATTTAGGACTCATAGGGACCCTCACATCTCAGGCTCCATAGCACTGTGGATTACAGGTGTGCACCTCCACGCCTGGTTTCCCTAGCCGCCTTGTCCAGTGGCTGGCAGGACAAGGAATCGAATCCGAGCCATTGTGTTTGCTAGACAGACTCTTAGACTGCTGCACTATCCCCCTAGCCCCTCTATTGTTTTCTTTACAACAATTATGTTGATTTCTACTTTTGGTGTTTCTTATTGGTTAAGGAAGAAGATTCAAGACTTTTTTTGTAATATAGCATTTAAGGGTACATTTTTCTCCTTTTTTAAAAGCTATATTGTATAGAATCTTATGTACTGTATTTCCACTGGGAAAAAAATAAAATAATTCCTCCTTTCCCTTGAGACACTCTGTTTGAGCAAAAGAATATTTAGAAATGTGCTGCCAACTTCAAGTGTTTGAGGGGAATTTTGTATTGTTTTTCTGTCTACAATTCCTGGTTTAGTTCAGTTAGTCAGGGAGTATGCTGTGTACTATTCTTTATTTTATGACAGAATATGTGGTACATGGGGGAAAGTCCCAGGTAAATGTGAGTAGGGTGCATATTCTGCTGCTGTCGGCTTGAGTACAAGGTAAATACCGATTAGATTCACGTGATGGAATCTATTTTTAGTTCCTCGCCATCGCTATTGCCTGTCTAGCTACCTATCATTGAAAGAGGAATAATGAAACCCTCAACTGTAGATTTGCCTGTTTCTTTTTCTCAGGATTTTATGCAAGTAGGGCTGTTCTCATTTGATTTGTCTTGATGCACAGGCAACTAAGTTTTCTTGCCGTTTTATCATTATACAACCATCTTGTTAATATCCTTTTTTGTGCAGATGAAATTTTTTTTTAATTTCATATGCTAAGTAGCTTTCTATTTTACCCTGGATGTTGTGAATATTACATGAGTCTCTGCATCTTATTTAGTTCTGGGAACAAGTGTAGATCATTTCTGAGTTAGTGCTCACTTAATCTGGTTAGGCTGAGGCCGCAGCTTTCCACCACTTTTGTGGGCTGCAGTCCTGAATGACAGTTGAAGTCTGTGCGGCCTTCTCTAGATCTGTCCCATGTATGTGCCACCCTGCACCATCTCTGCTTCTGTGTAGTGATCAGTCTGTTATTTCAGATCTCAAGGTTTCCTATTGGATCAATGGGATTAAAATTGCATATGTGTAGCTATAGGTGAACAAGGTGTTCATAAAGAGTTTGAGGTCATGTGTACTCTGTCCTCTTTCTCTACCATTTCATGCCAAATCTTCCAGTTGGATGAACTTTACTTTCCCCCACAGCCAGGAGCTTTATTTACCACTCTCTGCCATATATTGCTGCAAATATTTCAGGTTTTAGTGCTATGTTTGGGAAGAAAGAGAGGAAATGAACAAACAAACAAACAAGCTTGGTCCCACCTTCTTGGAATGCCCATGTGAGGAATTCTGTCCAGGATGTGCAAAGTGGAAAGTGAGCAACCACTGGCTTAGTAATCCAACCGTATTTTCCACTATACCCAGAATAGCTGATCCTTCCATTCTGTCCAGATCTTATAGTTTTTTTTTTTTCCAGAAGAATTAGTGGTGGAAAGTGTTTGCTCTCGTATTCTTAGGGACTGAAATTTTCACTCTACTTTTAAATATGTTTTATCATGATGCTATTATTCAGTGAGTATGATTTAAATTAATACATTATGAGTGCTATGATGATTGAAATACATCAGAATGCACCAGCATTTTCATCATTATTTAATAACTCATATAACTAGAGAATTTATGATAGACAACTCTCTGAATTTCTTACAACTTATGAGCATTAGTTTCTTAAAGTAGTTTTTCTTTTAAACTGTAACATAAATACTTTTTTTCTATTAAATGATACTAGATACATAGTATCCTCACTGCTTCATTCGCAATAAAGTACTCTTGGTAGCATCTGTATGATTCAGTGAGAAATAAGGAGGCCTTGTATATGTAAAACCCTATAAAAGTGATGAGCTGAGCTCAGTGACAACTCAGTCAAGTATTACACTCTCAAACCAAATATGCAAAGAATTAACGATCTATATGAGTTTTGAAAAGGAAAGTAACCTGTTGAACTGTTTCTCTCATTGTGTTCAACAGAGTACTTAGGGAGAAAGAGATTAATTCATTTTTAATGCTAGGAAAATATAGTCATTAAAAAGCAGATAATATAAAATGCCAGAAATGCTTTTAACATCACAAGAAGTGCACTTCTTTCTTAAATAGCTCACTACTTTTGGAGATCTAGATATGCTGAGCTATTAAATATTAAAATAGAGGTTGCTTTTTAAAATGCAGTGTTTCTTATCAGAAAAAAGCAGTTTGAACAAGCATTTCTGTTGTATAATTCATGATATTGCTAATAAGATAGTCTAGTGGAATTATTTGTTATGCTTTTGAGAATGACTAGTTTTTTTTTCCTTTAATGAGTATTCCCTTGTTCTTGTACTAAATGTGTATGAGTCCTTTTAAACTTCATAGGATAGATAGTCACTTGGAATTTACTACTATCAATATTATTTCTCCATATTTTATGAGTGAATGCAACCAAACCAGAGCATTTGTATGAATTTTGCCAGGTTGCATTTTCTAGTAAATGAAAAATACATTTTAAATCACTGAAGCAAGAGAAAAATAAATGTTGTTAAGATTGGCCCTCTTAGCACTTATACACCATGATATTCTGAAGTGGAACTGAGTGTCCTTTATTTATGTATTTATTTCCTGGTAAACATCCTGACAAAGTAGATATGGCCATTGGTCGTAAAAGGATTGCTCTTCTTCTTTTTCTTCCCATGCTCTGTCATCCAGGGCTGTATTAGATGCTGTTTAGAGACAGTTGACTCACACCTTTCAAATACCAATTCAACTACAGTATTCTGTGTCCTATATTGGTTCAGAAGGAAACACAATTTATATAAAAGTCATCCATATGACTTTGCTCCATTGTACTTCGGTTCTCTTGATAGATAAATTGCCTCACAAGTGTGCATTGCAAGAAATGATTTCCCAAATTCTGCTTAGATAGCCATAGCATGTTCAAAACAGAAACAACCTTTCAAGGCAAGTTGGTTAGTGCTTTTAACACAGTGAGCTTTTAAAATTATTTATGCAATATTAAATAATAAATTTATATTTTCAAAGAGAACATATCTGAATATAGTCACTCACATTATGTGAATAACATACAAATATAGAGATTAAAAAATTCAGGATACCCACATATAAGAAAGTGATTATGGAAACATGATTATTTTCCAAAGACCTATTTCATTATAATAAGGAATATTTTAGAATATAAAGACCCTCCTGTTAGCATGATTCAATAATCTACAGGGATTTCTAAATGAACTGAAATAAACATTATTTATTATATAGTAGTGAAATGTGTTTAAATATTCTAAGTTAAGTCTTGATGCATGACATCTCCGTTTTGCTCTGGCTGGCTATAAATATTACTGGGAAATGTGTGATTCACTTCCAAGGAGTTCATATGTAATATTACTTATATTAAAATATATTTTTATTTATAAAAACCAAATGTGTTATTTTAGAATGTCCTGGGTTTTAAACTGTGAATTTAATATTCTTGGACAAGAGTGTTTATAAACACACATAATTAAGGACATTTTTCATTTATTCAGAATATGGAACTGCTGACATTCTAAACAAAAGCTAACCATCAATTGCTTAAATGTAGAAATGAAGATTTCTCTTGACTGTAGGTGAATGGAGAGGAGTTGCTGTCCAGATTATATTTTGTATCTCTCATCTGTTTTCAGCAGGTAAAGATACTTCTATGGTGTTTAAATAAGTTTCCATGCTTTTGAAGAAAACCAAAGAGAAGGATTGGATTGGTTAGTTCCTGTGGTGCATAACAGAACTGTTGAAATCCAGGTAGCTATCATGAGTACATGTGGAAATTATCTGCTTTTGTAAAAAACAAGGAAGTATATAATCAGAGGAGCATTTGCACATAATCCAGAGTGCTGAGAATTAGTAGCATTTTAAGAACAATTGTCATGTATGCAGGTAAGAATGGAAACATAAGTGAAATCGGCATGAAGTTATTTTTCTCCAAGGATGCTCGTATTTGAGTGGCTTTAATTACTTTTCCTTAACTATCCGTTTCTTAGACACAGAGTAAATGCAGTCTTAACAGCAGGGGTTCTTTTTCATGTAAGGAGAATTATATGAAGCTCTTCAGTCTTATCACATTACTGTACGTGAGTCACTTACTTAAAATTATGAATATGTAAGATATTTAGCGGTACTTGGATTGTCTTTTTTAAGTACACATTTTTAAAATTATATTTTTTAATGAAAGCTGTTAATGTAAAGAAAACAGTGATTGATCATATCAAGGATATTTATTGTGGGATTGATATTGGAAAGGGAATCTGGAAAAGAAAGGATTTCACTTTTTGGAAAATTCAACCTAAATATCATAACATCTAAAGTGTTAGAAGCCTGGACTTTTGGTTTTAATCTGATTTTTGGCACAGATTTGGTTTCCTATATAAAAATCAATATTAGCTGTTTTGTAGCAGTCTCAGGCAAAGTAGAGCGAATCATTTTACCAGGGTCATATGAACACATCTAGTTTGCTGAACACACAGTAAGATGTTCATGATTGCATAAAGAAATGCTAGAGCTAGGCACAGTCATTTCAGGCAGTCCTCCTTCCTCAGAGTGATTATATGGATGTTCCGGACCCATAGCACAGGAGGAATTTTAGGGTGACATCAGCTGGTTTTGACAGTGATCTATGTGGTAATGGTGGTGGTGACATAAGGGAGATGTTTCTAGAAAAATTGATCATGAAATCATGTTACATTTCTTTGAAATATTCAGTGAGAACGTGATAAGTCTCCATGAAGTGTACCTAACTGTGGAGGAGGACCCTCCAAAGTTTTCACAATTGTGCATGCCACTGTTACTTTAAGCACAAACAAAACAGTTATAAATAATCTTCGAAACACTGCTTAGGACTCCTCAAACCTAGGTATGTTTAGTCTGTGTAGAAAGAAATAACTACAAAAAAAGAAGAAATTTCTATAACTGAACCCAGAGTGGTAATCAGAAAGTTGGAATTTTCCTTGCAGGACTGTAGCTTAAGCTGTGGAGTAAGCAAACCATGAAGAATTGTTTGCCTGGAGGGTAAAGTAGGTGACATCTAGGCTTTGAAGAATAGAACTTGCAGCCAGGAAAAAAAAAACACTTCATTTTTACACGGAACACATCAGTGAGCAAGAAGAGTGAAATAGCAGTATATATCAGGACTCCGTTGCAAATTTTAAAAAGTAAACCCATGAATAGCTCCCTTTCAAAAACGTAAGAACCAGCATCCAAAAGTCACAGGCTGATACATGAATGGTGTGATCAATTAGGCAATGGCAGGCTGAAGTTTTGATCTTGGAAGCCAACATCCAAGCACAAAAAAAAAAAAAAAAAAAAAAAAAAAAGACTGAGCAACATCATATATGATATGACTACAGAAACCTCAAGGAGCAGCTAAGAAGTTAAAGATAAAAGTTTTGGTAAGACATTGAGTTTACATCGCTGGATAGCCATTGCTTCATTGGGAACTTTTGGTACATGATTACTGTCAAAAGGTAGATTTAATTGACCAAATGTTTGCCAATGATCTACTTTGCATCTATGGGTTTTTTGTTTTTTTTTTGAGGGGGGTGGTATCAGGAATCGAACTCAAGCCCTCCTTCTTTCCAAGAAGATCCTTATGCCACTGAGCTATATCCCAAGCTCTACTTTTGCATCTAAATGTCTGCTTAGAGCTGTGTTACCTCTAGGATCATTTGTCATCAATAGTTGTGTGATTTGGGGATCACTACAAGAGAAGTTTCATGTGGAAGACTACAAGTTACATGAACAATTTTCTTACAGCCCAGTGTTCTAGACTAAAACAATGATTTATTTCCCAAGGAGAGTGAGGCAGAGACAGCGCGGGCCAAGTTTCTCTGTTTTGATTTATTTTGGAAACAGAAATACATAAGGCAAGGGAATAGATCGGGGAATCTGAGCAGTCAGTACTGGAAATTGAAATTTACAGCAGAAGATAAGAGCTGCATTTTGGAAACATTGATAAGAGAATGTCAAATTGTACATTGCTTATGAGACAATTTCGTGACTTTGGCAATGTACACATTATTTCTCATTTCTGATAAGCAGTATTCCTCTTATTTCCACCTGTGACTTTTGTCCCTGTATCATCAAGGGATATTAATACTTAAATGAGAACTAATTAACATTTAAACTGTAATATATACACATCAATTTAGGGGAGTATGTTCGTTTAATATTGCTCTCAGTGCTCCATGGCAAGACACTACAGTGATTACTTTCACTTTTTTAAAGGGTAGGCTTTCTAGATGTTTCATTACATTTAGTGGTTCTTACAATAATGGTTATTTGCTCTATTTTTACTGACTAAATCTGATGAAATGTAAGGTGGATATAAATGGGTCTGGCAGGGCAATTTTATCTTTCAAAAGGTGTGGGGACACAGCATGATTTGTTTGACAAAACAGCTTTATCATGATATATTTTCACACAAAATTAGGCTTACTATATGGAAGCACATGGTGTGTGGTTTCGGTATGTCCACAAAATTGTGCTTTGGTTGCTGTAATCTAATCCCAGAACATTTTTCATCACCCTCAAAGAAACCCCATATGCGTTAGCAGTTGCTTTCACTCACCTGCTTCCTCCTGCCTTCAGCTACTGTTCATCTGTTTCCATCTCTATGAATTTGTCTGTTCTGTTCATTTCATGTAAATGGCACTTTTTGCTTTACTTGTGCTGCAGAAAATCATAATGTTATTCCTTTTTATTGCTTAATAATATTCCATTTTATGGCTATGTCGCTTTTAATTTATCTAATCACTTATTGGCAGCTCTGTCTACTCTTTTTCTGCTAAGATTAAATTGAATGGAAATAATTTACATACAATTTTATGCACACACAAGCTATTTTCTTCTTGGCCATACGCTTATGAGTCTAAATGCTAGATAGTATGATAATTCTGTGTTTAGCTGTTTCAGAAACCTCTAGATTGTTTTCTAAAGCAGTGTTGCAACTACCTTGTGCTTCTTGCAATATTTGGGTATGCCATTTCTCCACAGTTGCAAAAATACTTGTTATTATTTGACCTTTTAATGACAACACCCCTATGTTTAAAAAGGGGTATCTTCTTGTGGTTTTGATTTGCATTTCTGTAGGCCAAAGATGGTGAGTTTATTTACATATATTTATTGATGATTTGTATAACTTCTTTGAAGATATGTTTATTTAGATCTTTGACCCATACCGAGGTGTTATAGAAATTATATAATTTGAATGTGGGCCTCTTACTAGTTTCATGTATGTGAATACCTTCTCCTATGCTATGGGCTGTCTTTTCATTTCATATGGTTTCTTTCTATGTGCAGCAATTTGGAAAATTTAATGAAGTCTTTAATATATAAAATTTTTATTACTTTTATATTTGATATCTTTTCTAAGAAATTACTGCCTAACTCCTAAATCATGGGTCCTTTTATGTTTCCTTCTAAGAGTAATATAGGTTCAGATCTTAAAATTTTGCCTCAGAACCTCTTTGTACTGGCAGCTCCTTTGAGGTACTTTTTGTTGTTTTGCAAAGGGGGCATCTGATATTCTTCTTTTGTATGTAGATAATTAGCTGTGCTAGCACCATTTGCTGAAAGTACTGTATTGGCCTCACTGAATGGCCTTGATGAAGTTGGCTATTTGGGCAAGGATTTATTCTGGACTCTCAGGTCTATTGTAGAATTGCCTTTCTTCATTACCATAACATTACCATATTGTCTTCATCTCTGTGGTTTCATACTAAGACTTGAAATTGTGAAATGTCAATCCTACAACTGTGTACTTTTAAAATCATTCTGGCTGTTCAGGTTGCTTGCAGTTCCCTGTAAACTGTGATCCATCATCGGATGAATGTTTGAGTGTTGACAGCTCAAATTATTAAGTATGGCCATTCATAAATGTGAAATGGATTTCTATTTATTTAAAAATGTTGATATCTTTCAATAATATTTTACATTGTCCAGTGGAGAAACCTTACAATGTTATTGTTGTGTTTACACCTATATATTTAATTTTTAAATTTATTCTCAGTTTGCTCATTGTTAGTGTGTAGAAATAATAAAGTGGTTTTGCATGTCAGTTGTGTAGACTGCAAATCTGCTGAGCTTGTTTGTTAGTTCAATTTTTAAAATGCTTCTTTAGGATGTCTTATCTACAAGATCACCTTTGAATACAGATAGCTCTCTTTCCAATTTCAGTGCCTTTTATTTCTTTTCCTTCTTTAATTGCCCTCATAATAGTATGATTAAAAACCAAATTAACTTACCAAAGGTAAGATAAAAATTAAATGATTGTGTTAATTTGAAAATCTCCTCATAGAGAACTGTATAATAAAATACAATGAATTTCTTTTGAGTGAAACTTTATATGAAAGAAATAAAAATTAACCCCTATTATCAGGAAATCCAATTAAATTTAGAGGATGTTAGTTTCAGCATATAGTCTTTGGCTTGATCTGCAGAGTGATGTCCCCAAAGTCTCAGGGAATTCCTGAAACCACACCACGTTGAACCCCCGACATAAGCATTGTAATATTGGCGCAGTTAGTCTGATAGCCACAACACGTGCCAGTGGGTGCCAGGGTCTTCAGTGTGGATATGCAGCGCTTAGTGCTGATTCATAGCCTGAGCGGGAGAAGTGGGTCGGTGCAAGGCTCTATCCCAGTAACTATGTGCAGTTGAAAACTCATGAATTGCTTCATCCTGGAATTTTCCACTTCGGATTTTAACTGTGATTGCCCATGGATTATTAGAGCCACAGAAAATGAAATACTGTATTTGCTTCACAGGCCTAAATGAACGACTAAGAAATCACTTGTTGAGAAATGTAAAGCAAAGCTACTGAAACTCAGAGAGCAAGCAATAAAACTCTAGGGGGCATGACATGCTTCCAGTGTCTTGAGATACAAGTTGGACTTCCAGTTTTATGGGAATACAAACATGAAAATGAACTTTAGCTTTATTACAGAGTTTAAAAAAATCTTTGTTAAAGGAAAATATAGACCACAAATTAAAAGTACTCCACAGTAAAAAAAAATAAAAAAGTACTCCACAGTGACGGTGTTGGGCTTTTCTGATAGCAAAGAATGTTTCTTTTCTTTTTTAATTTTACATAATTTAAAATATAGAAATTTTCTAATTGTTTTTCTTACCCTGTGTTCATAAGATTCAGTTTTCAAACAGCCTACTTGGCACTTCTGAACCACTTTTGTTTACTTTGATAATCCAAGAGTCATTACAAATATTAGGGTATCCTTGAGTGACCAACAGCCCAAGGCTTTGGCCTAGTGAGACTGTAACACTATGCAGCACCAGTGGACAAGGGGATCTTGACATTTTTTACAATGTGTATGGATCTGGAAGAATTGTGCTAGAAGAAATAAGTCATAGATGCATTCAAAGTTTTTTAAGTAAAATGCATAGGCATAGGGAATATATGTAGACATATATTCAATGTTTTTTTTAAAAAAGTAAAATATACTCACACACAAAACAAAGTGTTGGTTCTCAAGGTTAAGGTGGAAGGAGGAAATGAGACGGGGGGCAGAGTGCTGAGTAGCAAACACACAGAGTATGTCCACAGAGTGTAAAGCGGAGCGTACAGCATGAGCACTCATGTGACAATAGTACGAGTGGTCAGGAATTTTTCTGAGGAAATCATAGTTGCTCTTGCTATGAGGTAAGTACAAAACTAGGTGTCGTGATGCATGTATTAATTTGTCCTATCCAAATAACTTGCTACAAAGGCCTGCAAGATAGCTCAGTAGGCTAATCACATGCTTAGGCAAGTGCAGGGACTGGAGTTCAATCTGAGATCCCACACAGCACGCTCCTGCTCCCAGAGCATGCTGAGCAGGTGACCATGTCTGGGCGTGGTGGCGCATGTCTGTAATCCCAGCACCAGGGAAGCTGAAAACGGGAGGATCACTAGGAATCCAAGCTGCATAGTGAGACCCTGTATCAAATACATAAATGAAAGGAAAAAAATAACAACTTGGTGCACATATTCTTACCTTAAATATACACAACAAAATATGTTTCCAGAAGAGAGCCCCTTGCTTTGGCTCAGTGAACACTGTGAAGGACCACTCCGATACCAGTCACAGATTTTCAGACTGACAAGCAGGTGTAGTTTGCACCTTTCAGTCCTGGCTATTGTTTTGATGAACATTTTCAATGTGTGGTCTTCATCTGCTA
>NDGM011111853.1:0-16774 GCA_002564305.1 Octomys mimax
TACAAATGGCAAATAAATATATGAAAAATTGTTCAACATCATTGGTCATTCAAGAGATGCAAATTAAAACGATGCTGAGAAACCATCTTATGCCAGAAAGAACGGCTATCATCAAGAAATCAACCAATAACAAATGCTGGAGAGGCTGTGGGGAAAAAGGAACTCTTCTCCCTGTTGGTGAGAGTACAGGCTGGTACAATTGTTATGSAAATCAGTATGGAGATTCCTCAGAAAGCTAGGATTGGAGGTCCCATTCAAGCCAGCTGTTCCCCTCCTCGGTATTTTTCTAGAAATCATTTTCATCATAAACATTCAAGTATTTACTTCTAAAAAAAGGAGTATTGACATTTAGAAACACACACAGGACCACCATTGTACCCAAAAGTCTCGCAATAATTCTTTAATATTATCTACTAACCGATCTACCTTCATTTTTTTTTTCTGATTTTCTCGGAAGAGTCATTTATGGTTCATCCGTATCATTCATTGCTTTCAGATAAAATTAGTTTTGGAGGTGCAAAGGCCCCCGCTGGTGGCCTCCTTGGTCTGTCTCCTGGTGGTGGCAGTATTGCAAGAGCACATGGAGGACAGGGGTCACATCCCAAGCAAGAGCATGGAAGAGAGGACAGAGATGTGGGCCTCAGCTCCTCCTTGGATGACATGCATCTTAGGAGATCTGCAAAGGGAGTCACACAGGACCAGCCTTGTGTGCCCAGTGACCTGGGGACTCCCCATGGGCTCTACTGTTGCTGCCACTCTGGAGACCAAGCCTTCGACCATAATAGAGCCTAGCAGGATGTAAACCATATTCAAGCCAAAGAAATGACATTTAGATGAAAGAGAGAGATCAGGTGCAGTTGCCTGACTCTTCCGTGGTGCGCTCTCCCATCCCCTTTGCACCCCATGGGTTTTGTTTTCCTTACAATTTCAAGATAGCATTGACAACTGGAAGCTGTGAAACAAAATCTGCTTCTTCTTCTCCTCCTCCTCCTCCTGCTCCTTTTTCTTTCCTCCTGCTCCTCTTCCCATCAAGCCTATGGACTGTCTGATGCAAAAATCATTCTCCTGGAAGTGTGCCACAGGCCTTGCTCTAGGCAGGTACGAGATGTCCAGCCCTAATTCTGGCTCCCTGCTGAGCGGTCTGCTGCCCACCCACATCAAGATCAGTGTCTTTGAAGCCACCACTGGAGCAAGAGTATTGTTGAAGTTCACCCCTGTGAACCAGAGGAAGTCAACACGAACGCTGCGGGAGGGGAATATTGAGAGACACAGTGAGTCTGTTCATTCCTACTCACCTTTTCATTTTAAAGCCCTCTCCCTGGGGAACAGAGACAGATGTGGGAGGGGTAGCACAGATGCTGTCTTAAACCAAAACATCCCCTCTTCGCCCACCTGGCTCACTGGCATGGCGCGATTCCTGTGCTCCTCCATCCTTCCTCCACAGAGGATGCAATTTCCAGGAAGCCCAAAGCCTTTCAGATGTGGTGGGATCACCCTGTGGGCCATATATATGAGCCTTAGAGACATCGCGCCATCTGCCTGGACCTCAGGATGAGCACAGGACAGCCACTAGCAGGAAAGTTGACTTCTTTAACCACGCACAGTCCTAAGAACTCATTGGAACCCTGTAAGAACTGCATTCGTCTCCTCAGATGGCCCAACAACTCTCCACTCTCACACTTTTTTTGTACAATGTCTAACTTGGTTCCTCTGGGAAACAAAAAAATGACCGCAGACCTCTGCGTGGGTGCTGTCCCCAGCCAGCCCCCTGCATCCTGCCACTTGGTCAAGGGAACAGCTTCATATTGGGCATTGAGACCCCAGCATCTGGGGAGGTACAGGAGCACAGAGTGTGGGCCAAGATTGTACATTGTATAAATTTATAATTTCTAGGACAGTAGCCTCCAAACTAAGCAGAAATAATTTTGACATCCTATCTCACTTGGAAGTTTTGCATATTATCTCTCCCTTTCTGTGTTATAGATATTTAGTCACTAAATATATGAGGATAATTACAGGCACGGAAGATGTGTGTGAGGTTAGGACCAAACTAAGCCTCTAGGGGAAGACTATTTCAATTGAGTGCAGAGCAATGAACTGAATGGTGCCCATTTGACTGTTCTGAATGGAGTGGAATGATCTAGAAAATGGGGCCATGGGTCACATTTCTCATTTGAAAGAAGGGGACTTTTTCTCAGAGCACCTGTGGAAGATGCTGTCTTTGAGATTCATCCCCTCGAATTGTGCAAAGCACCAATCCCATGATTTGGATTTCAATCCCTGTGGCCCTCTCACCTTGATCCAGGATGGAGCTCTGCACCCTGAGCAGTAACACAGGACAGCAGCTGACAGTGCCTGTGCTGGATTGCCTAATGGGCAGCTTGAAACACCCAGGTGAACTGAGTCAGAATGGCACTGGGTGTGGAACCCCACCTGAGGATTGCTGCTCATGGCATGCATGGAGACCTGGAGGGGAGAGGGTGGGCTGTTGGTGAAGCTTGTCATGCTGGTTTTCCTGATATGAACTCAGCTGTTCTCATCATCAGAGAAGCTCGAGTCCTCCTGGTCACTGAAGACACTGTGGTTCTCTCCAGGGGAGCTCTGGTCTATACACTGGGCACTACTTCCTGGTTCCAGTGCACAACTCTCAGCTTGGTGGCACGGCTCCCATCCCACTGGCGCAGACTTTCTAGCTTTCACCACTGATCTTTGGGCCTTCCCAGTGCAGATGCTTGATACAGATTCACATGAGACATTATTGTGGGCTCTAGGCCTCCCACAGGACACGTGGAAGAATTACCATGGGCAATTGCCTAGATCTTCAGCTGGGCTGGGTCAGGACTTCTACAAGATCCAGGTCCTCAGGAGCCAGAGAGATGGCTCAGTGGAATAAGCACTTCCCTGGCAAGTGCAAGGGCCTGAGCTCAATCCTCAGTTCTGCAAAAAAAAAAATCTAGATCCTTAGCTGAATTCTTTGGTTCTGTTGTGGATGGGCAGATCCCTTGCATTCTTCTGCATTTGACTTTCTGGGTCAGTATTATGAAATCATCCTATAAATTGTGTGTCCTATATTAAATCTATTCCCTTGCAAACCCTGAGCACAGCAGTGTCCTACACTGACTTTCTCAATGTCAGCGAAGACCGCAAGAGGCAGCTGAAGCAGCCACGCTACATTGACTGCACGTGTGGGCACAACCAGAAGGGGCTGAAGGATGATCGCTTCCTTGGGGTGAAAGAGAACCCCAAGGTATATACAGCCCTGTTGCTGGGTGTTGGTGGCCATCTTCTCCAGGAGCCAAAGAAGAGGGGACTTCACAGGTAGTCGTGGGGTTTGTGGCACTCGGGGTGGTGGTGTGGGATGGTGCACAGGGCAGGCCACTAGGTCCCACCCCATGTCCTGGCACCAGTGCTTTCCAGGATTGAGACTTCTCATGTGTAAAATGGCAATGATGGCCCCACTGCCGGCTTGTAAAGGGGATTGGACAAATGCTGTGTACTAACAAAGCGCTGTCCAGGTACTTGGGAAGCTTTGGTCCCGCATGGCTCCTTAGTGGTTGTGTAATGCTGAGCAATTCAGATCTGGAGCTCCAAGGGACGAGAGGCTTGTTGTCTGCTTATGGCAAAGATTCTCCCAGCCTGAGAGAAGGGCAAGCTGGAGTCAGGGCAAGCTTACCAAGGGATGGCGGGGGCTCAGCAGAGTTGGGAGAAGGGCTGAAGCCTGGAAGTGCCATTTGCCTCGTCCTGTCCATCTCCTTCTATGGTGTGATGCAGGGCCGGAGGGAGGGTTGGCATGGGGTGGGGTCATCTCACTGCTGAGAGGTTCTGACCTAGGTTCTTATCGCTGTGACAAGAAACAAGAAACCTGAGAGGATCCAAGTAAGGGAATAAGCTTCATTTTGGCTCAAGGTTTCGGAGGTTTCGGTCAATGGGGGCCTTGTTTCAATGCCACAGGCCTGATGTAAGGCAGAAACATCGAGGCCAAGGGCGCACAGAGGAAGGGCGCTCAGCACAGCATGAGGGCCATGGAAAGGGGAGCTGGGGTCAGGGGACAGAGGCAGATAGAGACAGAGACCATGAGGGCACTCTGGCAGCTTCTTTCCTCACTCCTCTCTGGCTCCATCTCCCAGCTCTGCCCAGAGGCTGGTGCCACCCACACCCAAGGTCCATCCCCACATCTGGCTGCTGTCCCACATGCCAATGATCTCTGGAAAACGCCCTGGAGTCACTCTCAGCAGTGTGCTGTTCTAATTTCCTAGGCCTTTCTTGATCCAGTGAAGCGGACACCCGACCTCAAGCTCACACAAGCTCTGGTGCTTGCACGGACCTGTGGTTGGAGAGAGCTTCAGAGAGAAGGGCTGGGATTGGCAGAGCAGTGGGTGCTAAGGCTGGTGGGGAAGAGGATCTGCAAGGCTTGCCCTCCTTGCAGCACCTGTGGCTATCTCATCTTCTTGTGAGCAGCCCGCCATCCCTCCTGGAGGTTGGCCCTGGGCTCCTGCTTCAGAGTCTGCTCCATCACCACTTACCTGTTGTTCAGTAGACAGGGTCCTCTCCTGTCCTTTGCAGCACTATCATTGTGTCCCAAACCTCTCACAGTTTACCTGGCATGTCTATTAGCTCATAGGTGACATGCAGACTATAGCTCCTGCCCTTCCCTTATAAAGGCTCTTCCTTCTGACAATATGCCATGTCCTCCAGCCTGAACGGGAGAGCTGGCATCTCTCTTGGTATGAAAGATTTATGATTTCTGCTTGAACCTACCTGGATTCAAAGCAAAGCTTTCTAGCACTTAAAAATATCAAATTAGGCTTTCTATTAGAGAAAAAAGTAAGGGGCCCCAGGGCAGCTCTTTGGCTGTGAGGTGGGCACCTTCCTGAGCAACTCCTGTGGCTCGGCCATGTCCTCACACCCCACTGTGGCCCAGGCCAGCCCCGCACCGTTACTCAAGAGCTGTGGCCTGGATGCATGGCCTGCAACAGGTAGCTGGTGGAGTTGGGGGTGGCGACTTGCATGGACCCGGCCAAGCGGGGGTGCGAGTGCTAGTGTGGCTGGGAGGGAGTATGGCCCAGCCTGGCCCCTGGCGGGTTCAAGCTGTTCCCTGGCCCTTTGTTCTGGACTCAAGTCTCTAAACAGCTGAAAGCTGCAGAGGCCAGTGCTGCAGGCCAAGAGGAGCTTGAGGTCCATGACCCAAGATGACTCTAGCAGTGGAGGCTGTCTTCTGTAGAGAGGGGGACTGGATTACTGTCTTGATTACTTTTGTCTCATTGCTAAGACAAAATACATGACATCCAGAATTAAGGAAGGAAAGGTTTATTTAACTTACAGTTAGTGGAGGTTTCAGTCCCTACTTAGCTGGCTCTAAGGCAGCTGGGATGAGCATGCCACTGCACCAGATCTCTGCCATTCCAGCCCAGGACACTGCTTCTGCTAAGGTCTACTGGAGCAAGACCAAAGAAAAGGAGAGGGAAGAACAGAATGAGAAGACTTTGAGACATTCCATGAGTCATTCGAGCAGCATTTCTAAGAATGACTGAACAGTGGCCTGGCTTACTGGGACCATGGACTATGACTGGGAGTCCTCCATCCCCATTGGCTCCAGTGTCAGCCTTCTCTCACACTTCTATCATGCCATCCAACCAGGACATCTGCAGTTCCAGCACAGTGTTCTCTGAGTTTTGTCACCACTGTCTTGTGCAGTCTGCTGTTATCTTGAAAGCTCCTCCCTGCCAGAGTTCTCTGACACCAGGCTTACTGTGACAGTTGTCTGTAAAGATATACTGCAAGGGACCAAGAGAAACTCCTCAGGGCCAGAATGCACCTGTCAAGAGCACCAAGGCTAGAAGAGCCCTGAAGTTCTCCGAGTCCTTGAGTGATGTGGGGGTGAAGGCCCAGGACAGCCTAGAGAGCACATGCTTTATGGAGAGAACCTGCTCCGAGGGGAAGCTGGCTCTGCCCCGAGCCCCAGTCTCAAGACCAGAAAATTCCTCCTTAAGGAGCTGAGAGCGCTGAGCCACACTCCTCTTGTCCACTCCAAATACGCATGTATCCCATCCTTTGCTGCACCCTGGCCAGCTGCCTTGGAGGTGAGCGCCAGCAGGAGGGGTGACCACGGCCCCCTCTGGGAGGTGGATGGTGAGGCCACACCCAGGAGCTGGTACCTGCTCTGCTACCTGCTTTCACTGTCCTGCGGCTCAAACACCAGCAGCCTGAATCAATTCCACGAGCTGGAAGTCCATGCTGCCCACCTGCATGCCATCCCCTCTTCCAGTGGGCTGGCGGGGAACATGGGCTTCTGCTCAGATGAGATGGGTAATGATTATGTCTTCGAGGACAGTGCATCTGCCAGGCTGAAGAGCATAGTGATGCTGGCACCCCTCTGCTCCATGGAGAAGGACAGTGACCTGGATTGCCCCTCTCCCCTGTCTGAGAAGCATCCCTCAGCATTCCTCATATCCACCTCTGGGAACACATGCAGGATCTGCCACTGCAAGGGTGATGATGAGAGCCCACTGATCACACCGTGACACTGCACGGGCGGCCTAAACTTTGTGCACCATGCCTACTTGCAGCAGTGGATCAAGAGCTCTGATGCACACTGTTGTGAGCTATGCCAAAATGAGTTCATTATGGAGACCTGGCTGAAGCCACATTGGAAGTGGGAGAAGCTGCAGATGTTGACCATGTGTCCATGGTGAGACTCTTTCTTTCCCCCTGTCTTGATTACTTTTGTCTCATTGCTAAGACAAAATACTTGACATCCAAAATTAAGGAAGGAAAGGAAAGGTTTATTTAACTCACAGTTAGTAGAGGTTTCAGTCCATACTCAGCTGGCTCCAAGGCAGAGTGGCACATGGTAGAGGACAGGCATTCATGGCAGGGAAGACAGCAAAGAGCAAAGGGAGGGGCAGTGGCAGCTTGAAAGCCTCTTTCCCTTCCTTGTATTGTATGCAGATTACCCACCCCAGGGGAGGTGTAGCACTCACACCCATAATCCCTGCATTAGATCATGAATTAATCACAAACTCTAGAATCTGCCCCATGACTGCATGAAACTTTGGGGGGCAGTAAGACACAAATCATAACATCCCCTTTCCCTAATATGTAACTCTCCTTTATTACCACTCAAAAACATCACCACCTCCTTCATATTGTGAGCTCCTTGAGGCACAGTTGTGTCTCTCTGTTCCTCTTTCTATCTGTAGATATATAATATGGGCCCTGGGAAATGATACGTACTCAATAAGCATGTGTGAACGCACAAGTGAATGAATGAATAAATGAGTGAATTTTCTTATCTTACAACAAAGGATTCATGAAATGGTACCTGAGACCTTCATGCTAAAGCAGTCATCTTTCTCTTTTTTTTTGCAGAACCAGGGCTTGAACTCAGACCCTTGTGCTTGCCAGGCAAGCACTTATTCTACTGAGCTATCTTCCCAGCCCCCGAAAGCAGTCATCAAAGTCTATTAAACCTCTGGATTTCTAAGCAAACAGTTGTGGCTTCTTTCTTTCTTATAATTTTTGGGGGTCAGCAGTGTCTTGCAGAACTTTCTGTGATGCTGGCAGTGAATTACATCTGTACCGTTCATTACGGTCTTCACTAACACAGGTGATTACTGAGCCCTTGAGTATGGCTGAGGAACTGAATTTTTAATTTTATTTCAATTAATTTATATTTAAATAGCCAGAATCCATTAGCTACTAAAATTGCATATTATGCAATTTTAGTGAAATGTCTTAGTGTACTTTCTAATTAATACATGTTTGCAGTACTTAGTAATTTCATTGTGACATGTACACAATTCGTCTGAATTCTTTATACCCTCTTTCCCACATTGGGACATGTACACAACTCATCTTAATTTTTTTACACCCTCTTTCCTACAATTCCACCCTGACTGCATATTTTAATTTTTCCCCTGTACTCTATCCATGTTCCTCTATCTCTTAATCCCCTTTCCATTTGAGGAAGGTCTCTTTCCTTACTTCCTATTATCCAATTTTTGTATTATTATCTATATTTCAGGTTTCTCATGTAAGAGAAGACATGAAATGTTTTAGCTAGTGTGTCCTACATATTTCACTTAAAATTATAGGCACAAGATACATTCATTTCACTTTTTTACTATTTAGAATATTTTTTATTTTTTTATACATTCATTTTAACACAAATGAATCAGGTTTCTTCTTCTTTATAGCAGAGATGAACTTCATTGTGTGTGAATAACCCAAAGCCGTTATCTATTCGTCTATTGATGGACATACAGGTTGTTTCCAAGACTTAGCTATTATGAGTTGCGCTGCTATATGTATGACTATGCGTACATCGCTTTAATGTGATGTCTTTAACACTCTGGAAA
This sequence comes from Octomys mimax, assembly GCA_002564305.1. Lineage (NCBI taxonomy): Eukaryota > Metazoa > Chordata > Mammalia > Rodentia > Octodontidae > Octomys > Octomys mimax. The sequence goes on from NDGM011111853.1 coordinate 8,358, forward strand.
GGTACCTAGAAGAGGAATCACTGGGTTGAATGGAATTTCTAGTTTTAGTTTTTTGAGGACTCTCCACATTGATCTCCATAGTGGTTGTACTCATTTACGTCTTGCTGGCAGTGTAGAAGTGTTCATTTCTCTTCACAGCCTCACCAGAACTGCTATTATTTAATGTCTTTTTTTTTTTTTAATCTTAGGGAAGGGTCTACAGAATGTTCAGGGTTGCACTACTAGATTGGACTCATAGTGATCTGCCTGTTTACAGCCTCCCTAGAGCTGGAGTTACAGGCATGCACCACCACATCCAGTCTCAATCGCTGACTCAGTGCACCCCCAAGGCAGGACCGGCAGAGCAGGCCCGGGAATCGAACCCCGAACCCCTGCACCTGCTTGCATACACTTTAATCCTCTGGACCATTTGGCTGGCCCTTGATGTTTTGATGATGGCCGTTTCTTTCTGTGGTGAGATGGCATCTCAGTGTTGTTTTTATTTGAACTTCTCTAATGGCAAGTGATGTCAAACATTTCTTTATGTATTGATCAGTCACTTACATTCATCTTATGAGAAGTGTCTCCTCATTTTACTTGACACTTTGCTTATTGGATATTTTATTCTGGAGGTTTAATATTTTGAGTGCTTTTTATGTTCTAGATAGTAGTCCTTTCTCTAAGGAACAGAAAATTTTTTCCATTCTGTAGGTTGTCCCTTCACTCTGTTGGTTGTTTCTTTTGCTGTGCAGAAACCTTAATGTGATACAATACTATTTTTGATTGAGGGTATGATTTCCTGTGCATTTGAGGCTTGGCTCAGAAAGGCCTTGCCTGCCCCTATGACTTGCAGAGGTCTGTCTCTTTGACTTCCAGCAGATTAAGTGTTTCTGTTTTAACATTTATGTGTTTGATACACTTCGCTTTTAGTTTAGTACATGATGAGAGATATGTGTCTAGATTTAATCTTCACTCTGTGAATAGCTAATTTTCCAAACATAATTTATTGAATTGACTATCTTTTCTCTTGTGGTTCATTTTGGCCCCTTTGCCAAGGATAAAATAGTTGAATCTGCCTGGGGTTGTTTATGCATCCTCTATTCTGTTCCATTCATCTACATGTCTGTTTCAGTGCCTGTACCATGTTGTTTTGTCACTATAGCTTTGTGGTATAAGTTAAAATCAGGGATTGTGATGTCTCCTGCTTTATACTATTGGAGAGGGGTTCCTGGGAGCAAACTCAGACCCTGTGCTTGCCAGGCAGGCACTTATACCACTAAGCTATCTCCTGAGCCTCTGCTTTTTACCCAAGACTGCTTTAGTTATTTTGGGTCTCTTCTGGTTCCATGTGAATTCTAGGATTGTTTTCCCCAATTCTATGAAGAATTGCTTTAAATCTGCACATCGGTTTTGCAAGTACAGCCGTTTTGACCATATTTATTCAGTCTTTCTACAAACAAGAGGCACCTTACCATCATCTGATGTCCTCTCTGATCTCCTTTTCCAGGGTACTGTAACTTTCACTTTATAAGTCTTTAACATCCTTAGTTAGGTTAAATCCTAAATATTCAATTTTTCTTCATCTATTGTAAATGATACTTTATCAAATTTCTTTCTTGGTCACGTCCTTATTGCTGTACAGGGATGCTGTTGATTTTTGAGTGTTGATTTTGTACCTTGCTACACTGCTGAAATTGATTGTTAATTCTAGAAGTCTTTAGTGAATTTTTTGGGTCATCTATGTAGAATATAATTTCATCTACAAATAATAACTAGACTTTTTCCTTTCCTATACATATCCCTCTTATTTCTTATAGTTTCTTAATTGTTCCAGCAACAGTTTGAGTTTTATGTTTAGCAGGGTTGGTGATAATGGGCATGCTTTATTTGTTCATTGTTTGTGTGTGTGTGTGTGGTACCAAGAATCAGACTCATAACCTTGCACTTTCCAGGCAGATGTTGTATCACTGAGCTATATCCTTGGCCCTTGTTCCTGATTTTAGGGAGAAGGGTTTCAATTTTTCTGCATGTAATATGATGATGGCAGTATATTTTTCATAAGTGTGTTTTATGACATTGGGGTAAGGTCACTGTTTTTTATTATGAATGTATACTGGATTTTGGCAGAGGTTTTTTTCTGCATCTACTGAGATGATCATGTATTTTTTGCCCATATTTTTCTTTATGTGATACATTATATTTATTTATTTGCATATGTTGAACCATCCTTGCATGCCTGTAGCCACTTGGTCATGATGTATGATCCTTTTCATGGTTTGTGGTGTTCTTTATCATAGTATCTTGTTGAAAAGCATTATTTCTATTTAATTATTTTTTATACAGAGTTTCTCTGTGCAGTCCAGGTTGGCCTGAACTCAGTTTGTAGCCCAAACTCACAATGATCATTTTTTGCCTCAGCCTCCTGAGTGCTGGGATTACAGGTGTGTGCTACCACACCCGGTGAGAATTTTTTATGTATATTCATAAAGAAATTGGTCTATGGTTCTGTTTTTGTAAAACATTTCTCTGGTTTTGAATTTGGGTGCTAGTAATTTCCAACAATGACTTTGGGAATATGCCTTCCCTTTCAGTTTCATTAAAGAGCATGAGAAATATTGGTGTTAGATCTTCCCTGAAGTTTTGATAGAATTCAGCATGTGAATCCTTCCAGATCTGAGCTTTTCTTAGTTGGTAGGGTTGGTTTTTTTTTTTTCTTACTCTTTCTATTCCACTGCCTGGTTTTGAATTGTTGGTTTTTACACATTCTTGGTTCTGTTTTGGTAATTCATATATATCAAGGAACCTATCCATTTCTTCTGAATTCTCCAGTTCTTTTTAATTCAAGTTTGCAAAGTAGTTGCTAATTATCTTCTGAATTTTGTGTTTTCACTTTAATTGAATTGACTTGCATCCTTTTTTGTAAGTTTGGCTAAGGATTTTCCTATTTTGTCTATGCTTTTGAGAACTAGCTCTTCTATGCATTGATTTTTTTTTCTAGTTTCAATTTCATTAATTTATGCTCTGACCTTTGTAACCTCCTTCCTTGTACTAACTTTGGGTTTGGATGGTTCTTGCTTTTCTATAATTGTCTAGGACTTTGAAGTACACTATTACATTATCTGGGTTTACTTTGTTTTTGTGATATGGGCATTCACAGCGATCAACTGTGTCTCACAAACTCTGGTAGCTTACATGGTTATAAGTGTCTTGATCTAGGAATTGCCTTATTTTTTCCTTAATCTCTTCTATAACGCATTGATTATTGAAAGTGTGTTGTTTAATTTCCATGTGTTTGCAGAATTTCAGGGTTTTTTATAGTGATTTCTAGTTTCATTGCATTATAGTCTGATAATGTGCATGATATAATTTCAATTATTTTGAGTTTATACAAGAATGCTTTGTTGACTAGTATGTGATTGATTTTGGGGAAAGTTCCATGTGGTACTAAGAATGTGTATTGTGTTGTTTGAAGTGGAACACTGTAGATAACTATTAAGTTCATGTGGTTGAATGCTGTGATGGATTAACTAATGGCCAACTTGTAACGTCCAGATGAACTGAATCAGTGTGGTTCTGGGTGTGGAAGTCCTACCTTTTTGCCCGTAGCATGAAATGAGATGGCATGCTGTTAATTTTCCTGGAGAAAGGTCTCATGCTGGCTTTCCTAATATAAACTCAACTACTCTCATCATCAGAGGAGCTCGAGTCCTCCCTGTTGCAAGAATGGCTGTGGTATTCATCAGGGAGCCCTGGTCCTTCCCTTGGTGTTACTTCCTGGCTCCAGTGCAGATCTCTCAGCTGGTGGCACAGATCCTTCACCTCGCTGGCACAGACTTTCTAGCTTCCACCACTGGCCTTTGGGCTTTCCCAGTGTAGATGCTTGATACAGACTTGCATAAGAGATTGCTATAGGATCCAGGGCCTCACCTGTATTCTTTGGATCTCTAGTGCATGGCCAGATCTCTTGCACTCTTCTGCATTTGACTTTTGGATGAATATTATAATCCTACAAATTATGTGTACTGTATTAGACCTATTTTCTTGAAAACCCTGCCTACAACAAATGCTTTCCTCAAGTACTTCTCTGTTGATTTATGTCTATTTAACTTGTCTCTTTGTGACAATAGGGTGTATATTGAAGTTCCCCACTATAACTGAGTTTATGTTTATCTGATATTTTATGTCCAGCAGGGACATAACAAGTAAGGTGTACCCTATTGTGTGCATACAGGCTTATAAGTAGTATCATGTCCTGTCGAATTGTTCCTTTACTCAATATGGAGTGACTTTTTCCTCTTTTAATCAGTTTGGCTTTAAGTGTACTTTGTCTGAAAATAGGATAGCTACACCTGCTTTTCTTTTTTCAAGTTCCAGTTGCATGGAATATTGTTTTTAGTCCTTGAATTGTGAGCCTATTATTGTAGACTGATGAGGCCCACATTCCCAATTGAGTGGAGGGTGAAGGTTTAAATACAGGAGACAAGTGGCATGATTTTTAGGGTTCCAGGAGAATCAAAGCATGAGAACTGAGCATGACCTTGGGAGTCAAGTCAAGGACTTCTCCAAGTAATAAATTATGTTAATTTAGGAGAACTATCTTGTCTCCAGGTTGACCTTCATTGCAGGAGTGAGATGGCTACAGTCTTTGTCTAGTTAATTGGGGTTGGAGCCAGGTGTCCTAAGCTGCGTCCTTGTCTTGTCCTTTGAAGTGTCACAGCATCACAAGCCACTACAGGCCTCAGCCAGGATGAGTGACTCAAAGGGATTCACTTACTATGACTCTGCTAACCATCTCTAGACCAAGGGCCCAGGCCCAAGACAGACTCCTAAACATAGAAAGCCAGCTGGTTAATGTTTAATCCTGCTCAGAGCTACTTGGTAATGGTCTCTATCAGGCTATGAATTTCTTCTGGGGTTAAATATGTTTCTTGTATACAACATATCACTGGATTTTGTTACTTGATCCATTTTGCCAATCTGTGTTTTTTGATTGGAGAATTGAGACCATTCACATGGAGAGTTATTCCTGACTGGTTGTGACAATATCCCTGTCATTACATTATTTTCCTGTTACTAATTTGCTTTCTTTCGCTTCTATATAACTTCTCCTCCTACCTAGTGTATTCATTCTATTAGATATTTTATCATTCTTAGATTTCTTCTCTTTCTAGGAAATCCTAAAATTTGCCTTTATTCCAGTTTTCCCAAAACTAAGCTATCTGACCTTGGGCACTAATTCCTTCACTTATAGGTTGGTCAACCTTCTGCCACTGAGACACAAACAACCTTGAAGTATGAAACATTAGTGCTGGCTCATGGTGGCAGGGGTTTGGGCCCATAGCCATGTGCGAGGCAGCACTAGCATGGCAAAATGGCATGCCAAGGGGCTGCTTCATGTGTGGCACTGAGGAAGCAGAGGCCAAGGGAAGAGCCACAGCACAAGGCTCTGGGGACCAGGTATATCCTTCTAGGCCCATATGCCTCAGTTCTAACATTTATCATCACAGTGCACAAAACCAGCATCTTCTCTCCTTGTGTCTCTGCCTCTGGATCCAGTGGTTAAATTCTCAATGCATGACAGATGTTCTGTGAATGCTCTAAATCCCACACCCAGCCAGTACTCCTGCTTCATCAGGGTTGCATTTGGCTTGCACCATTTTTTGGGCTCTGCACAAGAGCCATGACTGAAGGTACTGTATTTGCCATTTATAGGAGAGAAAGCGAAGGTCCAAAACCATGGATGAATTTAGCACCACCATGCCTTCCAGCTCAATATTTTTCACTTAAATTACCTGGTTTTTTTAAAAATAAATTTCTCATAAAAATCATTCTATAAAATTAGCTCCTTAAAAAATTCAAATAATATAAATCATGCAAATACCTCTTGATCTCTCAATTCTGTTCCTACCCTAGAGATAAGAACTATTTTTTAAATATGTGCATATTCATGCACAAAAGTAGATAACTGTGTGCTGCATCAAAATTTACATGAAAAGGAATAATGTTGATATTGTTTTGAAACTTGCTTTTTTAAATACTATGGTCTATCTAAGAGATAAATAGGTCTATAATCCATGTGATATTTATCTATGTTCACATATTTATATCTACTTACTTTACTCATTTAATTCATTGTAGATTATGGCAGAGCATGGCTATAACAAAATATTACCAGTAAAGATCTGCTTTCAATGCCAGGCATAACACTTATGTTCTTCTCTGTGTTTGTGCATGAACACTTCTGTGGTGGTGCTGCTAGGGATTAGGACCTTCACACTGAAAATATTAGGGGAGACCATAAAATAGTGTTCCAGACATATGGACTTCACCAGTTTATATTTCTACCCCCCAAAGTGGAGCCATTGAATATATTTGTACAAGGCTTGGCTGTTATCAATATTTTGTCTACTACTTGATTTTTACTTGGGCATCTCACCTTACATCTCTCATTCCTGTTTACTGTAAAAATAAACAAACTTCACATTTTGAGTTGCCTATTAAAAGTAGTGGTGGTGCACGCCTGTGATCCCAGGGCTCAGGAAGATTGCTATGAGTTTGAGACCAGCCTGGGCTATAAAGTGAGTTCAAGGCCAGCTTGAACCGCATAGAGAGACCCTGTCCCAAAAACACCAGAAAAAATACCCAGCAATGTTCAGGAACTTTCTCCCTTTCTACACTGTCTTTCCCTGTGGGATGGAGGAAAATTCCACCCAACATGCTCTGTCCAGTTCTAGGCCCCCTGCTAGGACCCTCACTCAGCCCTCCCATAAGACAAGTTGTTCGCTTGGTAGGTCCATGCCTGGCCCCTTGTGCCTGTACAGTGGTGGCTCTGCTCATGGGTCCAGTTCTCCCTTGCCTGCCCAGGGCTCCTGGTCTTTGTCTGTGTGGAACCACCCCAAGGCCAGCCCACCCCACACCCTGTTGCTCAGGTCTGTGTCATTTAGCCGCCTGAGAAGGCCATGCCAGGGCACCCTCCAGCTCCAGGCACACACGGCTTTTCTGTTATGGACAGGCAGCTTACATTCTGCATCTGGGCAAGAATAAAAATCGAACCTCACCTGGCTGAACACAAGGTGTGCTTGCAAAAGCTGATCAGAAAGCAAATGATCAGCACTTAGGATACAAACAACATCCCCAATGAGAAGTCATCACATGAAACATATTTTCTTAAAATAAATGTCACTTTATTACATTAATTTTACATAGTAAAGAATAAGAAATGCAGACTTGTCTACACTCTCTTGCTGATTCTTTTGAAGACAATGTCGCCCAGTGTCAAGGTCTAAAAGCCAGAAAAGAAATCATGAAATGTTTCACTGATGTGAAAAAATAAAACAAATAATTAATGCCCCCAAATAGACTAAAATATGTTAACACATGAAGTAACTTCAAGATCCTTATTTTTTCCATAGGACCAGAGGAAAAGTTAATGGTTATTTGTGAAATCACGTCACGTCTTTGGTACTATACTTTTTCCGTGGAGAGTTGTGGTGCCCTTTGCTGAATTTTTTTATGTATTGTTGACTGAGATAGAAACATCACCCAAACTTTCCCAATCCTGTCAGGTTCCTCAAACTTACACTGAGCACTGCTGTGTACCAAAACCAGGTCGAGCACCAAGGACACGTGTGCGTGGAATGCATACTGACCCGCTGACCTGCCTCTTTCACTGGAGGGGAGGATTAGGCAAGGTGGAGCGATCAGAGGATGGTGCCAAGGCTCATCCCCGACAGTTCATCCCCTGCCCCTGTCCTGCTCTACGGTGCTGGTGTGGGCGCAGGGACTGCGCAGTCGCGGTTGATGCTCCCATGTCCCTGGCTGAGGGACGTCACCGTCGACCCAGGGACCACGGCCCCCTGGGATGGCTAATGCTGCCTGTGACTCCCCAGACCCCAATCTGAGGGCAAGAGCAGCCAGAGGGACAGAGCTGCTGGAGAGACACTGCAGGTCACTCTGAACCCGGGGTAGGTCGTGGCCAACGGCCAAGCACTGAGCCTGTGAGAGGGCGGCGGGTATTCAGGAGAGGACTGTGGCAGCCCGTCCTGCTGTGATGCAGCTTTCGGAGATGTACACATTCACTGAATTTTGAGGCCCCAGCTAAGCACATGACACACACAGTCTGTGGTGTGTGGCCAAGTCGCCTCCCCTGGGGATAGCTGTAGGCAGCATCCCCAAGAGAGTGACCCAGTCAGAGGAAGCTGGCTGTGCCATTCTGTGGCTATTTGTTGCCTCAGTTTCCCCTTTAGTGAACTGCTGCTGGGAAGCTTAGAGATGCTGTGGGAACTGCCTGCTGCATAAGGACCCTCAGCCAAGTGGGAGAGGACATAGAAAGGTCAGAATTTGGGGCTCAGAGGATAAAGCTGGGCCTGGGGGTAAGGAGTACAGCTGCTCCTCACCCCCCCAGCACCCAGAGTCACAGGCACAGGGCGCCAACTTAC
>NDGM011111867.1:0-12388 GCA_002564305.1 Octomys mimax
ATCAATTGTGAAACTGTCTCATTGATATTTGTTTCTCAATAAAAAAAAGAATAAAAAAAAAAACAATATCATTTATAATACCATCACAATATTAAATACTTAGGAATTAATCTAGACAAGGGAGTAAAATACCTACAACAAAAATTACTATAATCTGAAAAAGATCAAAGAGGACATCAAATATTGGAAAGATAAACCAGGTATGGTGGTACACACCTGTAATCCCAACACTTGGGAGACTAAGGCGGAAGAATCACTGCATGTTCAAGCCCACCTTGGGCTCTAAAGTGAGTTCAAACCAGCCTCAAGTGCATAGCAAAAAAGATATTTAAAAAGACATTTAAAAAGCAGAAAGATATCCGTTGTTTTTTTTTTTTTTTCTTTTTTAGATAGGCAAAACCAATGTTACCATAATGGATATACTTCCAGAACTTATATGAAGAGTTAATCCGTGCCAATCAAAATCATCAGAATTTCTCACAAAAGCACAGAAAACAATCATAAAATATATATGGAACTAGAAGAGACCCAGAACAGCAAAACCAACCCTTGGCAATAAGAGCAAAGCAAGAGGAGTCACAATCCCAAATTTCAAGTTATATTCCTAAACTACAATGTAAAAGCAGTGTGATAGTGACACAAAAACAGACATGTAGATCAACAGGACAGAACAGAGGATGCAGAAAGAACTTCAGGCACCTTTAGCCATCAGATTTTTGACAAAGAGCCTAAAAACGTATGCTAGATAAAATATAACCTCTTCAACAAACAGTGCTGAAGAAATGCATTGTCTACATATAGAACAATGAACCCAGAGATGTATCTTTTGTACTGTTTTAAAATCACAACAAAATGGGTCAAAGACCCAGATTTGAAAACAGAAATGGTGAATCTGCTGCAAAATAAAGTAGATAGAATGGCTGAAGACATAGACACCACCAAGAACTTTCTGAAGACTCTTCTCAGTTGCACAAGAGATAATACCAGGAATCAACATGTGTTTGTTTGTTTGTTTTTTGGTTTTTTGTTTGTTTGTTTTGCAGAACTGGGGATTGAACTCAGGCCCATGCGCTTGCCAGGGAAGCACTTATTCCCCTGAGCCACCTCCCCGGCCCTAACACGTGATATTTTATCAAATTAAAAAGATTTTGCCCAGCAAAGGAAACAAACAAAAGAATAAAGACAAAATGCAAAACGCAAAACAGAAAAAAACAAACAAACAAAATTGTTAGCTATACCTCAGACATATGACTAATATCTAGAACATAGAGAACTCAAAGAATTAGATCTCCTAAAATATAAGACCCATTGCCATGCAAATATTGTAGGTGCATGAACTGAGCAAAATAATCCAATATAGTCCAGTAGTCCGTAACAGTAGTGGGTTATCCACAGAACTGGCAATGTCAGAAGTTATTGACTTGAGCCTTGCACAGCTCAGCATATTAATATGGCTTTACTTTTTATACCTCATGTTTATAGTTTTCTGCTGGATACTTAAGACCAAGATAAAGCAAGATCTATATAACAAGAAATGTAACTTTTGTAGCTGATGAAGTCAATCAAATCACCTCAGGATTTACTCTGAAACCCTATAAAGCAATTTGTAGGTCTTTTGTCAGTGTCAGCCATCTGGATGAGTCATGGTCATTGCTTGACCAATTTGTTCTCTGTGAAAACCTGAAAGAATGTTTTCTCTCTAGGTGACTTTCCTTAGGCACACCCTACATTGTTGATGACTTTTCTCCGTGGCACCATAATCTCCTTGAAAAGAAAATTTGGAACACCACTGATTTACAGGATGTTACCCATCTCTGACAAAACTAAACAAAAAACAGGGGTATAAATGAAGAACCATTTTGTAGTGAAAAAATTATATATATATATATATATATATATATATATACACATATATATATACATATACATATATACATATATATGTATATAAAATAGGATAGATATACAGCTACTTTCTCTTAGCTCAATGAGAAGAAAGATTTGTACTAATTGTGCTTAGATAAGATATCATGTTTACATCTTGTACTCTTAATAACTACTATGAAGACAATATACAATGTAGTAATTATTGTAATTGTCCTACTAACCTGTTTTGAAACTTTCATTGCTTTTTCTTTCTCAATAAAATTTAAAAATAAATTAATTAATGAAATATAAGACCCAATCACAAAATAGGTGTTATAGTTTGTGTCTAGTCATCCCCATCTCCCCCAAGCCTCATGCAGTCATGGGGCAGGGACTTCTAGAGTTTGAGATTAATTCATTGTCAAGCCTGGGATTATAGGTCTTAGTACTGCTGGGATTATGGGTTTTAGTACTTCTGGGATTATGGGTGTGAGTACTATACCCATCCTGGGGCGAGTACCCTGAATGCAATTTAAGGGAGACAAATTTCTTCTCTGTACCTATTGTTGCTGTTACTCCTCTCTTTTGCTCTCTGCTCTTTGCCACTGCCATGAAAGGTTGCCCTCTAGCATGTGCCGCTATGCCCTGGAGTCGGCTGAGTATGGACTGAAACCTCCATTGGCTGTGAGCTAAATAAACCTTTCCTTCCTTCATTTGGGGTGTGGGGTATTTTGTCCCAGCAATGAGGGAAGAGTAACTGAAACAATGGGCTACACAAATCTATAGAAACTTCTCAGAGGAAGTACAAATAGCCAATGGGTATGTAAAATATGTTCAGCATCCTTGGCCCTTAGAGAAGTACAAACCAAAACAACACTGAGATTTGGTCTTACTACAGATAGAATGACTATTATGAAGAGTTGAACAGTAAGTACTGATGAAGCTGCAGGAATAAAACGTTTCTGCATTGTTGGTGAAAATATAAGATAATAAGTACACCCACTATGCAAGGAAGTATGGAAATCCCACCAAAAGAACTACAAATAGAAATTATATTTGAACCATATATTCTTCTTCCTGGTATTTTCCAAAAACAGTTAAAAGACATTATATTACTACAGTGTCACATGAATACCCATGTTCATAGCAGCACAATTCATAATAGCTAAATTATGGACCAGTGGGTGTGGTGGTGCACACCTGTAATCCCAGCTGTCTGGAGGCTGAAGCAGGAATATCGTCGTGAGTTCAAGGCTATCCTACACTAGCCACCAATACTTAAAAAGAAAAAAAATATGGACATGACCTTCATGTCTATCAGCAAATGAACAGATAAAGAGAATGTGATAGATAGATAGATAGATAGATAGATAGATAGATAGATAGATAGATAGACAGACAATAGATGAGTACTATTCTGCCATAAATCATGTCATTTATAGGCAAATGGATACATCTTGAGACAATAATGTTATGTGAAATAAATCAGACATGGGAGCATAAACACCACATGGTTTTTCTTATAAGAGAAACCCTAAGTATAAATAAAGAGTAAAATAAAAGATAGATTATAGGAAACAGGAAAATAGATCTTTTGCCAGTAGGAGGGGACCAAGAGAGGGGAACAGAGGATGGGGGGCTAAGGGGAAAGAAACATAAAAAGAATTAGAATATGTTGTGTACATGTGCCAACTCCCCACAATGAATGTAACCATTACGGGTTGCAAACTGTAGAAATAAAAGTTTAAAATTTTTAATTAAAAATAAAACTTTCACTATTTTGAAAGTTTAGATAAAGAGCAAGTAATTCTACAAGTAGTAAAACATAATAAAAGTACCCACGATAGATACAAAACAGTGGCAGACAAGGCAACTGAAAAGCAGAATAAAACAGATGACTTTGATATTGTACGCCAGTGAAGCACAGTCATTCACCAAATGGTACTGACTACAACAATGAGTTAATTATGGCCATGGCAAAAATAAAGTTTGGAACCTAACCTAAAATCACAAAGGAAAATAAATTCTAACTGTAGAATGGTAGTGAATACTAAAAACAAAACCATTTTCTTTCTTCCAAAACCAAACCAGAATAAACATCTATCTCATGACAGACTAGATGAGGAATTTCTAAGCACAAAAACAATGGAACAAACTACAGAGAACAGAGGGGAAAAGATTTGAGTGTGGGTATATTTATAACTTCCCTTTAACAACTTCAAAACAACTGCAAAAAATTTAAATGAATGGAAAAGCTACTTGCTTTCTAAGCAAAGCCACAGTAAAGTTTAAAAGTTTACTGTTCACTGTTATACAAACATAAAAGGTAAAAGGCAAGGATACAATGAATTCCTATTTCTTTGTTTTTCATTAATTTCATTGAGAAAGAAATAGCAATGAAGCAGCTTCAAAACAGGTTAGTAGGACACTTCCAATAATTAATACATTGCATATTGTTGTCTTCATAGTAGTTATTCAGAGTACAAGATGTAGACATGATATCTTATCTAAACACTATTAGTACAAATTTTTCTTCTAGGAGGGCCAGGGAGCTGGCTCAGTAGAGTAAGTGCTTCCCTGGCAAGTATAAGGGCCTGAGTTCAATCCCTGGTTCTGCCAAAAAAACAAAAATGTGGAATATTTTGGGGTCAGGGAAATAGCTCAGTGGCTTAAACGCCTAGCTGGCAAGCACAAGGGCCTGAGTTCGATCCCCAGTACAAAAAAAAAAAAAAAAAAAAGAACGCTCTTCTAGGGAACAGGGAGATGGCTCAGTAGAATAAGCGCTTCCCTGGCAAGCACAAGGGTCTGAGGTCAATTCCTGGTTCTACAAAAAAAAATCTTTCTTCTCATTGAACTAAGAGAAAGTATCTATATCTATCTTATTTTGTAGATACAGATATATATTTTTTCACTACAAAATGGTCCTTAATTTATATCCCCCTTTGTTTAGTTTTGTCAGAGATGGGTATTCCATTGCCATTCAAATATTGCAAGTGCATGAATTCAGCAAAATAATCCAATGTAGTGCAATACTCCATAATAGTAGTGGGTTATCCATGGAACTGGCAATGTCAGAAGTTATTGACTTGAGCTTTTTACAGCTCAGCATATTGATATGGCTTTACTTTTTATACCTCATGAATTCCCATTTCTAAACACATCTGTTGTGTTCTCTCTTTGACTGTCTGAATTTTTTTCTGGAACCATTTGAGAGCAAGTAACTAGACACTATGCCTCTATCCCTCCATATTTCAATACTTATATAAAAAATATGAGTGATTGCAGTCATTCTTCTAGACCTCTAGAAACTGCTGCTGTGTTTTCAAAAATAGGTGACAGATTTCAGCCTGTGGGGGTATCCAAGGAAAAGTTTCACAATAATATTTAGCTTTACTGTGAGACAAACACTCTGCTATTTTCTATTACTCTGATTCTTTTCTATTCTGCTCTATTTATTTTCTGACCCACTAAATTGATTTTAAGATTTTCAGTGGGTCTCTGTCTTAAAAGTAAAAAAAACTGGACTGAACATAAAATATGGAAGATGGTATATGACAAAAACTAAAACTAATAGTAAGCAAAAGAACACAAAACAAAAAAGATTCACAATCAAATTTTCAGAAATGAAGCAAGAGACAAATTTGTGAAAAATGAATTCATCATTCCCTTATTAAATTCTTGCGCAGAGTTTCTGGAAATAGTGACTTTTTTTAAAAAAACAAAGATGGTTTTAACTAGTATTTAGGCATGACAGAGAGGAGTATTGAATTATAGAATAACATAGCTATTCTCATTTTGTTCTACTTTCCTCATACAAAAATACAACTTTCAATGCTTGTTAGAGAATTTTTTAAAATTTTTTCAAATCCAAACCATAATGAGATTGCACTTTACCTAAGGTTATAATGGCCATTGAAAAAGGCCAAAAATTTACAAATGCTGCTGATTTGGACACTGTTGGTGGAGATATAAATTAGTACAATCATTGTAGAAAACAGCACAACAGTTCTTCACTAGACACACAGATTTTCTTCCCCACACCCAGGAGGCAACTACTGTCACTAGTTTTTTTAACTCTACCAGAAACATTCCACATATATAATAAATACAGGTATAGTATAACCTATCTGAAATGCTTAGAACAGAAGTGTTATAGGTTTATACATTTTCAGATTTTGGAATATTGTCATATACATTATGAGATATCTTGAGGAAAAGGTGTAATTTATGTTTCCTATGACTTATACACATATCTTGAGGGTGATATTATATATTATTTTTAATGTGCCTGTTCTGACTGTAACCTGTCATAAGGAAAAGGGGGAAATCTTCTACTTGTGGTGTCATGTCAGTATTTAAAAAGCTTTAGGTTCTGGACTTGAGTTTTCAGATTAGGGATATTCTACATATAAAATCTGATCTGGCCAGGCATGGTGGCTCATACCTGTAATAATCCCAGCACTCAGGAGGCTAAAGAAAGAAGATTGCCACAAGTTTTAGACCATCCAACAAGGTGAGTTCAAGGCTCAGACTGGGTCAAATAGCAAAGACCCTGTCTCAAAACACATGCACACAAAAAAACTGATGAGTATGGAAGTATGCTGCAACTGAAATTTTTTTACATGAAAATCTAATTCACATAAAATCTGCCACAATTTCAGTGAGCTTCTATTCCATCAGTACACAATTTATTTTTGCTGATCACTATCAAGGAGTATTTTTTAATACTAGCATTTTGGTATATCCATTAATAACCCTATATATAAGTCCTACGTCTCAGTTGCAAACCAACTTTCAGGATGCTTTCTTAGAATTATTGTTTCTAGGGGCTGTGAAGACAGCTCAGCAGACTAAGCACTTGACTGCCAAGTGCAAGGACTTGAGAGTGACCCCCAGTACCGTATGCCATGCTGGCCCCAGAGCCTCAGTGCACTGTGCTGGCCACCAAAACTGGGCATAGTGGCGCATACCTATAATCCCGGTGCTGGGGAGGCTGAGACAGGAGGATGACTTCAAGTCCAAGCTGCATACAAGACCCTATGTCAAATAAATTTTTAAAATTATTTTTTAAAAGAAATTATTGTTTCTAAGTAGAAAGACATAAACACTTTTTATATCCATATTGACAATTACTAGACTCTGCCTCAGAACTAGACTTCAACAGGTCACAGAAAACAGATCAAAAAACACTTCATTGATTTTACTTTTAAGCACAATTTTCAAGTATTTAGAGTAACGACATTCGTTTGCCACTGTGAAAGTTACAGAAACATTATGTTAGTGAAAAAGTGAGTCAATCTCTTGGAAATGCTTTCTTAAGAACCTGGGCTATGGTCACCCACTAAACAGAATTCTGAAGTGCTCAACTTGTCAGCACTCAGAGCACTCTCTGGGCAGGCTGCAGTGGGCCCTGGCCAGTCTTAGGGTGCTGGGCAGCCTGCAGGCCGGATACAGGATATGGCCAATGGGTCCAAAGAAGACTTTCTCCTTCCCTGGCAAGAGAGCAGACTGGAATTTAAGGAGATGCTGGCACCTAGGAAGAGGATGATCAGCCCCCTAGAGACATGGATGTCTGTTCACTACCTCCTGCCCAGATTAGATGCAGGGACCCCAGCAACTATGGCTCTAGCAGATTCTGCATTCTAAGCATCTGCCTAATCACATGGGGGAAGCTCTGGGCAGGGGGCTAAAGAGGACTGGGATATCCTTTACACTCCTGATGTAGTGCAAAAGTGTGCTGAAACTCTCTCTCACTCTCTCTCTCCCTCCTCCTCCCCCTCTCCTTATTACTCATGTAAAATGAAACACAGATACTATAAACTGGTCAAGACCACAAGGCTCCTTTGATGGAATGTCTGGAGGGATGCCAGAGACACAGCAGATTAAATCTGAGAGGGACTTGAGGCACATTTGGCTGACAGCAGGCCTGAAGAGAGCCTCTGCCACCTGGCAGAACCTTAGAATCTACCTGAAGAACAAATGAACCTGGTGTCCTCCCTTCCACCCCCACTTCTGACCCATTGTAAAAAATATGAGGAAGCCCCAGCTATCTCAGGCAGGCTATGGGATGAATATCCTCTTTAGATTCACTTCTGTAGCTTTAGTGTTTTTTGATATTTTTGTGATTACAAGAACAGTTGCTTTCACTCTGATGAGTACCACCTGGCTTATAAGTCATTCTTTATAACTAGTTTGACAGTTTTTGCCTTATTCAAAACTACAGCTCCTCAGATGTCCTATGTGGTAACTTCACCCTTACTCAAAGATTATGCTGACCTCTTACTCCACCACATGACAACCTTTTTGTTTCCTTCCACTCAATGTCTGGCGAAGGGCATATGATAGATGTTGACTACCCAACATGTTTATTCAAACCTTTCCCAACTGATTGCATGATTGAATCCTATCCAAGACAAGCATCATGGGTTTTTACAGACACCACTGTGCCTATAATTTGTCTGCCACTTTCAGTTTGCCAAAATGTTATTGAATTCAACCAAGATGCCATATCTAATATATCTTCAGTGTGTTTAAGGTGCCCTTGAGATCCAGTATCTTCCTTTCTCTACTAAACATTCTGAGCAAAATAAATTGTTCCACAGACCATGCAAACCACTTTGGATATGAGTTTACCCTGTTGACCCACTGAAGTTCTAGATAAGATATAAACCTAAGGAAAAACAAAACTGCATGCCTGTGCAATTACCTTCCTTGGTTCGTTCATAAAATATAATCTTTAGTGATTTCAACAATGCTGCATGTGCAACTCAAATTGCTCTTTAGTTCTCTTTCTCTTGTTTTCAGCTTTTAAAAATTTTATTAGTTCGTGTTTGCAGTCCGTAACGATGACACTCATCATGAGCAGCCGGCACATGCACACAGCACATCTTAATTCTTTTTATTTCCCCCATCCCCTGTTCTCATCTCTTGGTCCTCTTCCTGCTGGCCAAAGACCCATTCCCCTGTTTCTTATTATCCTTATCAAATTACTTTTGATTTAGAATTTATATCTAATTTATCTTTCAGACTCTGTACTCTATAACCACATACTTCTATATTAAATTATTAGCCAATTGTAATGCCCAAACCCACTTAAAGACAGTTCTGATCTTTTTCCAAGGGACTACTTTCTCAAATCTCAAATTGAAAGCATTTAATTATACACTGTAAACTAATAACCATAATACTGCCAAGTGTATTTTATTTCCTTTTCATGTTTCCAAAAAGATTAAAGTTTTAAAACTGTGTAAGAAAAAATTAAATAAAACTGTGTGAGAGCCCAAGAATTGTAAATGTTATTGCAAATGTGAAGTATCCCAGTTCATTTTTTTTTTTAAATGTATTTAGTACAAGGTCTACATGGTCTCACTTCACAGACAGGACTTGTAGTGATTCTTCTGTTTTTCAGCTTCCCAAGTGCTGGGATTACAGGTACGTGCTACCATGCCCAGACTCATTTGCCATCTGCACCCCCTGGGGGCAGGACCTGCACAGCAGGCCGGGGATTGAACCCTGGTCCCTGCACTGCCAGGCGCTTTAATCCACTGAGCTATCTGGTCGGCCTTCACAGTTCATTTTTAATCAATGTATTATTTTTCATTAACATTTATATTCTTATTCAAATTCTACAATTAATAAGTTACATTTTGCTACCAGACAAAAATATTGACCCTCAAGATAAACAATTTTAGCCCTCCAGGTCTACATATAATCCAGCCAGAAACATAAGCTGCAAATTGCAGAAAAAGAGATTCATAAAAGTATCACATAATTTCATTTCAGTATTTCACACAGCAGGTTTCAATTTTATTCCATATACCTCCTAATGCAATATAAGTGTATCTCAATCTTTTCAATCACTCTGCAAATAGAATTGTCCTTTTAATAATCCTTTATAGCCTTTGTAATATTATTTTAAATATTAAGACTCATCTAAAGCTTTCGTTTCCTAGTTAAGTAAGACACATCCCTGGGCTGGTGTTTTCCAAGTTTTTCAGCTCTTTGCTTGATTCTAACAATAAATGTTTATTAAGAAAATTAACCAGCATCAAACTCCACCCATTGTACTTTATAGTGCAGGTGTGCACTGGATGAACCCTTCATTTTATAATAGTAACTGTAGCTACCACCCTCTCAGTGCTTGCTCTTTGTTCACTACACACTCTTGTTAGCCTGGAAACATAGGCTCTTTCTATACACAATCAGTGTAGAGATTCCTAAAAACACTAGAATCAGAGGTCTCACTCAAGCCAATTATTCCCCTTTTGGGTATTTTTCCAGAAAAACTGAAAACATCATACCATGTGCACTCATGTTTATAGCAGCTCACTTTGTCATAGCTAAATCTTGGAAACAACCCAAATGCACGTCAACTGAGGAATGGATACAAAAGATGTGGTATCTTTACACAATAGATGTTACTCAGCTATAAAAAAGGATAAACTTGAGGCTTTTATAAGTAAATGCATGCAACTGGAGACCATACTCATAAGTGATATAAATCAAACCTGCAGGAGTAGATATTGTATTGTCTATCTCATGTGAGAACCTGAAAGAGGGAGTCAGGGAGATGGCTCAGTAGAATAAGCACTTCCTTGGCAAGCACAAGGGCCTGAGCTCAATCCCAGGTTCTGAAAAAAAAAAAAAAAAAGTCCTTGAAAAAGTATATAAAATCTGAAAAGTACGATAGATACTGTGAAAGGGAAAGAAACTGCTCAAAGGAAAGGAACAACTGGAATGAGGGAAAAGAGAAAAAAAGGAGAAGGGGAAAGGAAAAATAAATATATATGTATATGCATGAAAATAGCTTAGATAATTACACTGCTGGTTTCTGCGAGTCTATTGAAAAGAGAAGCTAATGCTTAAATATTTTTGACCAATTTTTCCATGCTTGTATCTGGTAATATGAACAACTAATTTGAAGACAAAATATGCAATATAACAGCCATTGTTGCATTCTTATCAATTTGATTAGTGAAATTCTGTATTGTTTCTGATTTTGGTTTGTTTGTTTTTGTTTGTTTACTATTTCTTATTCTCTTTTTAAAAATTTAAAAAATGACTCTGTGACATAAATATGATTATTGTCTCCAGTTATGCACAAAGAAAGTGACAGTCAAAAGCTGGATGTGCTGGCACACACCTATAATCCCAGCACTTAGGAGGCAGAGGCTGAAGGAGAAACATGAGCTCAAGGCCATTCCACACTACATAGCAAGGCCTTCCCCATAATAAAAGAAAAGGTGAATCATTTTCCCGATGGTGCTTGCCTTATATGAAACAAAATTGAAATTTAAACCCAGACCTTGGGGTTTAATATCATGTCTATGAACTGCCAAGCTAATGAGGTAGAGTCTTGTGTTTGGTCTTTGTGAGTGGATTAAGACATGTAGAAGTGATAGGATTGGCAGGCTGGATGTGCTAGCACACACCAAGATTGACAGGGATTGCCTACCGCTAAGCAATGACTTAACCCATTGATGAGTCCATAGCCGAATGGGCTATGAGGAAATGGAACCCATTTGGGGGAAATGTGTCATGGAGGCTCAACCTTGGAGACTGCATCTGATCCTGGGCCCCTTTCTCTCTGGTTCTTCCACTCCTCTCTGCTTCCTGGCTGCGAAGCAGTAAGCAACTTTTCTGTGGTGTGCCCATCTGCCACAGTGTCTGCCACAGAGCCAGCCAACCACTGACCAACCTCAGAAAGTGTCAGCAAAAATAAACATTTCCTCCTTTCAATTGTTTATGTCAGATTTTTGGATCACAGCAAAGAAAAGCTGACCAATATAGCTGTGTGAATGACTCTTCTAAAACTGGGTGTGGTGATAGCACATACCTGTAATCCCAGCATTTGGGACTCTGAGGCAGGAAGATCACAGGAAGTTCAAGGCCAGTCTGGGCTCCACAGTGAGTTCAAGGCCACTTGTGATCTACAAGGCAATGTTTGTAGTTGAACTGAATACAAAATGAGTAAGGAAAAATAAATAAATAAAATGAGTAGGGAAAGACTGCCTCAAAAATAAATAAACAAACAAATAAATAAACCTTTTTCAGAAAAGGGGTTTACCCAGAATTGCATCCTCTATAATTTAAAAGCTTTCAAGTGCCATTTTATATCTGCAGAGTATATTCATTGCTCTGAGTGGCTTTCCAAACAAGGTACTATAGCACAGGATGATTATCTTGCCAAAGGGCACCTGGTATTAGCAGCAAAACTGGCACTGACACTTTGTCATTAAATCGCAATCCCCCAGTCTGTTCCTTGTGCCACCCAGCAATATGGACAATCAAAAGTTTTTTAAAAACAGAGACCTAAATGTTCATCAGAGGGAGGCTAAATTTCTCACTCATTTTGCCTTAGAATATAGCACACTTTCATTGCTATACCATACTATTCGTCATGTAAAAATACATGTAGCTAAAATATAAGTATGTTAATTTTATTTTTTTAAACATTTTATTTTTTATTTTATTTATGTGTGTGTGTGTGTGTGTGTGTGTGTGTGTGGCCAGCTCAGCCCAC
>NDGM011111882.1:0-19842 GCA_002564305.1 Octomys mimax
AAACTCCAGAAGCTGCCCCAAGACTGCATGAGGCTTTGGGGGGACACCTATACACAAACTATACCACTGACATCAACTGTCATTTGTGCTTATAAAAATCACCTGCAGGAATAACTGCATAAACTCCCTGGGAAGATAAAATTTTGCACCAGTGTGAGGGTAGATTTTCTGGTCAAAGTGTCTTCTGGTCTCTCCAGAGAGTGTCGACCTTCCCTAAAGAAGAGTCAACTTGAGGGATGCCCCAACAGCATGGAAATCTAATACTCATTAAACAGAATGCCTAATTTATTCTATTCTCTTTTCTTTTCCTGGGGAGCTCATTGTCAAAATCTCTTCCTCCTGTGGAGTGTATTCTTAAGGAATAGTAAGCTTTAATGCTTGTATATTAAAAAATAGTTTCCAATCGAGAGATAAGATAAAATACAGAGGAAAGTATTGGTTATAATGCAATTTCACAACTAGACTTGCAGTATGTTAGGTAGAAACCCACGCAATTGACCAGTCCAGGCATTCAACTAGAGAAGATTTATTGGAGGTAGGAGCAAGCAGGCTGGCTGTCTAGCAGACTGAGACAGCTCCCGAGCAAAGGGGCATAGGGGATTTTATAGGGTTTCAGGAGATGGTGTTTCTGAGCTAAAACAGCAGAGGGAGAGCTAATCTTCACAGGGCTACCAAGTCTTTGGGGGACTTGGTAGCCCTGTGGTTTTTCCTCCCCGATTAAAGTTGGGAGGACCTGTTTTGCAGTTTTGGTTGCAGCTCAGGGCCAAAAGCAAGTGAGCCTTGGAGTGATGATGAGAGTCCTAACTAGGTTAAGGGTCTTAACTTATCAGGAAGAAAGAGAAAAATTGGTCAAAATTGACTTATGTCCAGACTTCCCTTGCATTAATAAATAATTCTTATTTGGGTTCAAAATGTAAATGTGATCTGCGGGAAAATTAGACATCTCTAGCCCTTAAGGTATCTACTATCCCTAGTCTGAACCTGCTCATTCTTCCCATTTGGAGCCTTAGGATGAGATTTCAAAGGCATGTTAGTCAAAGTCTTTCCAATATTACTGAGTCTGAGGCTACTCCTACTTGCTCTGTGGGTTCTGGCGGTAAAGCTTCTAGGCCAGCTGTGAATAAAGCCTCCATGGGGCTATATTCATCCTTAGCTAATTTTGTTGAAGTTCTTCAAGGATAATATCCCTGAAAGAAAGTAAATGAGAAGAATTAGGAAAGTTTTAAGATGGTCCTGGTTGGTATACTGAGGTCTTCAGAGAACTTACTCAGACCTATGAACTAGATTGAGAAAATGCAGTATTACACTTACATCATTCACTTCTAATGAGAGACAATTGATATGTACTTTAATCTGTGAGCTTCTTAAGTGTTTTACAGATACTCTGGATTGAGTCAATTTAAATGGAGCCATACCAGCACTGCTGAAAGGGACAATACCTAGGTAACTTGGTAGAAAACACAAAAGGTCTCAAAGTCTTCTGTCCTAGTGCTGAGATTTCTTTTGGAATATTACCTGATTAGGAAATAGATCCCTTTTTCAGGCCAAAATTTTGAAACTTTTGTTTAAAGTTATTTGTTTGAAAATATGCCTTAAACAATATCATTTGAATACTTTCATTTTCTTTATGGATAATGTTTAAAAGATTAAAAACAGTCATTTAAGTCTGTTGATTATTGCTTTCATTTTCTTGTTTCTTTTGTTTGTTTGTTTGGATTTTTTTTTTTTTTTTTAATGGTACTGGGGATTGAACTCAGGACATTGAACTTGTCAGACAGGCACTTATTCTACTGAACTATCTCCCTGGCCCCAGTTATCACTGCAGACCTTATTGCTTTCATTTTCTATTTGGCAATACAGTTGGATTCAATCATAACTTTTATCTCTAGAGACATATTTTGCTAAGGATTAGAGATCAACCCTGGGAATACTCTTGATTTTAATTGTATTTCTTCAACTGAGATGGTAGAATTTGGCTCTGATGCCACACTTGGAATCACTCTTCTGTCCCTTTTCCACTGCCCTGCCCTGAGATAAAACACAGTTCACAACATTGTGTGATCCAAGGCAATTTTCTCCTTCGTGATTATGGAATTTCAGGAACAGATTTCCATAATGGTGAGTTGCCCCTCCCTGGAACCCTTACGTAGCGAAATCTATCTTCACTTATCTCTGGGTCACATTCAAAAACTGGTCTAGATTTAACCCTAAATCTCTCAAAGAATAGATGTACAAGTTTTAGTCCAAGTTTATCTACCTTTTAGTCCTTAAGCAGAACTGGAGATTAATTTCTCTGTCCTCTCAAGAATGATGTCAACTCATTTATATAGTATAGGACAGACTGGCTGATTTATAAAACACAGATAAATAAGTTCATTGGTAGAACAAAATAGTCCTAGAGAACCTTATGGATTTAATAATAGTACTGAACAACAACAGATGCCATAAAAATATTCACAGCCCTAGTCCCCAGAAGACTTTCATATTGTTATTTCTCTCCAAAATATCTTTGTCAGGCTGGTCATTTTCTCTAAGACATGCTAACTGAGCCTCCAGAAAAAAAGTTCTACATCTAGTTAGTGCTCAAGTATTACAGGCAAAATCTAAAATAAAAAAACAAAAACAAAAACAGAAAAAAACCTCTCATAGGTAGATATCTTCAGCAGGGCAGATTAGGACTTTGGTAATCCTTCTTCTCCTATTGTTTTAAATTCATACTTGGCTCCAAAGGACATCCTCATCTCTTTCTGCACCCAAGCCTGGCCTACCTGGCTTTAATAGTTAAAATTACCTTTGCTAGTCTGCCCTGTAAAAAAAGCAACTGCATGTGACTGTCAAAACAATGATAAAAAGCCTATATAATGGAATATTCCACTATATCAGTGATAAAAAGCCTGTAAGTGGGATCAGATAAACCATTAGCCCAAGCCCATATCAAAAGTAAACTATTGTTTACTTTCACAGGTATAATAGGTTTTCATTCCTTCTGATTCTTATTACAGCAGACCTCTGTGAAGTGACCTAATAAATATTCTGAACAGTCTATTTATGGGTACAAACTTAAAATCTATAAAAGTTATTGTAATTCATCTTGGCCAAAACATCTCAGGGCACTCTGCTCTGTTAGCAATTTTCTTATGTGTTCCTGTCCGTTCAGTGTGTGACAGGTTACACTAAGAGCTATTTGTGCATGAGCTCCACATTTTCTGGTTTTGCCTATTAGGACTTTTAAGATATTTTTTATATCTTAAATTGGCTAATAGATGTCATCAGAGTAAAGGACATGCTTCTACCTAGGTTACCAACTGAACAAAACAATGTCAAAACTGGTTTTAAAAATATAATACATGTTATTGTCTGTTGCTTTAGCTAATTTTCTCATTGCTGAGACAAAATATCCAATGCCTACGGTTAAGGGAGGAAGAGTATATAGAGGTTTGTAGAGATTTCAGTTCATGACTGGCTGGTTCCAAGGCAGGATGTCACATTAGCATAAGGACAACAGATCATAGGAGCAGAAGACAACAAAAGCAACATGAGAGTGTGTGATGGGAAGGGCAAGCCTCTTTCTACCCCTCATATTGCATGCCTAGGGGACTATGGCAGATATAGCACTCATGCCCTGAACACCAGCATTAGGCCATCAGTTAGTGACAAATTCTGGATTCAGCTAATCCAAAAACCCTACACCTACTGACTTCATGAAGCTCTGAGGTGATATCCAGACACAAACTGTAATATATATATATATATATATATATATATATATATATATATATATTCATTAGAGAATGTTTCATTGGTCAAAGTAATGTGATAAATGTTATGATCTGATTCTCATAAGTCATCACATTTTTTAAAATAATTGAATAAGGACTGCTTAGACTTAGATAAACTGTTGGAGAAGACTACTTTTGGTGAATAAATAAGTAGCTTCCTGGAAATATTTGCTTCTAGTCCTTTTTCATTGATGAGACTCCAATAATTTCCATAGCCTAATGGGAAACACACAAACATTGTTAAACATATTATGATATGTTTATACTGGTGATCATCACAAAACTGTTTCCTGTGAGTAAAATAGTAAAGTTTGTTAAAAGATGCTCTTGTTATAAAGCTAAGAAACAAACGATTTCATATAGCTGTGACACTCATTGCTAATTTCATGGTATACTAAACACATTCATGCCTTCCAGGTGTAAGTTCCTTCTAGAACCTAAAACTAAGATTGTTTATGGTAACAATCTCTTCTTTTATACTAAATGTCTGTCTTTTTCATGTGTTCCAGCTACTTATATGATTTCCTAGCTGTTAAACTGCAACACGACTTCTATTTTATACTAGATTAGTTCTCGGGAAAAGGACCATGACTGTGTTGCCTCTACACTGGCCCTTCCTAGCTGGAAGCAGCTAAATAGAAATTACACCCATGCTATCCTAACTTCACTTAGGATTCCTTCTTTAGATGAGGTAATCTTATAGACAGCACAAGTATTTTGAAATATTGTAGGCAGACAGGTCTGAATCCTTAAAATGTTAGTGCAGAACACAATTGTGCCATCCATTGTAGGCCAGCCTTCAAGAAAAAAAAAGCCTATACCCATACCCTTCCCCTGGGAAAAAACAGCAGTGATTGATATGCTAAATAAGCAGCAAGCACCTTATGGTGGAGGATCGAAACTTCCTTAACACACCCCTTCCAGGAAAGTCTTTGTCAATGCCATATGCTCTTGTTATGTGACTTACTTCCCCATTTGATCCTCATTCAGTCAACGTTACCCAAGCAATGGTACTTGTTGTAATCTTACAGCTTGACCATAATTTAGGCCACCTCATACCTGTCTTGTGTTTTCTCATTGGATCAACCAATGAGATTACCTAAGCAACTATCCTTGTAATCTTATTAGTTGACTATCATTTTGCCTTACTTTAAGCCCAGCTCATCTGATAGATTTGCTCAACCAAGTGCCATTGAGAAGCAAGGTGGAAATGTACTTTAGGGGCATCTTTCTCTTGCTCTTAGGCAAAAGCTTTCTTTTTCTCATAAAAAAGTGTTCCTACTCTTAACCTCTGTTGTTTCTAGGATTTTTTTCCTTAAGTTCAGAAAGGATGAACTTGGCATTGCAAACATCTATCAGGTTGGTGGTTGCAATATTTCCCTCATATTAGTTGTATTCTTTGGTGGTTGTATATTTTATGCCCTATATAAATGTCAGCCATTATTTTCCATGTATATGTACACAACAAGATTGAGGTGTGACAGGACAGAGAATTATCATCCGTGTATCACAAATAACATCTCATTTCAGACAATAAAACCCGTTCATAAAAAAAATTGGGATAAGTGTGCTCTCTAAAATTTCAAATTAAAAAATACAGGATTTGGAATTTATTTGTAAATGGAACCATTAGAAAGCACTTTAAGGTTTTATGATAAAATTAGTTAATTAAAATAAACTGATTCTTCAGAGAAAATGAAATATAAAACTGAAGTCTTTTATATTACATGCCTCTAAAAAAGCATATGGCTTTAAATGTTCCAGCCCAGGATCTGATGTCATAATCCAGATGCCCCTAAAAATTAAACAGCAGTGTTCTGACATATGCTTTAAAAGGTCACCAGTCACTGAGGATAGTTCAAAGATTGGATTGGATAAATGATTAATGTTGGTAATAACTAGAATGTTGGCAGTGCAATGCTTGTACTCTTAAAGTTATTCTGGCTTCTTTGACTTCTTTTGCAATGAATAAGGAAAGGAAAGGAAAGGAAAGGAAAGGAAAGGAAAGGGAAGGGAAGGGAAGGGAAAGGAAGGGAAGGGAAAGAAAGGAACAGCATTGAGTTATTCGAGAGAACTATAGCATTTACTGGTATAATCGAAAGAACAGAAGGGTTCTCAATAAGTCACTCTTAGAAAACTACATTCTGAAATTCCTTAGCTCTCCCACATACCCCATGATTAAGTATTCTGTGAGACTCAACATCTATGGAAATTAAAAGGAAAGTAGTGCACTTATTCTGTGTATTTTAGGCATAAAAATAAGCCACACTCATCTACCAGTGAAAGTTATGCAAAAAGGCACAGAACCCTTTATTATTTATGGAAGATAGAAGTTAGATCAGTCATAAACCATAGTCCATAAGTGGTATCAGAATAAAAGCTTTTAGAAACAATTGGATTTCTGGAAAATCTTTCCTTCCTAAATAGCATTTCTCTTAAGGAAAAAGATATCAGCAGGTTGGAAGTTGCAGTGATATAGGAACAAGAAGTTTCTAGGATGCATTAGGGTCACCATAGATAATAATGATGCATTACAACTTCTTTTTGAGATAGGGTCCTTCGATGCAGTTCAGGCTAGCCTTGAACACACTATAGCCTAGGATGCCCTCAAACTGGTATAATCCTCCTGCCTCAGCTTCCCAAATGCTAGAAGTAGAGGCATGGATCACTGTGCCTGACAATGAGTTATGACTTTAATAAGAGCAAAAGAAAGGATTTTGAAAAGTTTCACCTTAAACAAAGGATAAGTATTTGAGGAAGAAGATCTTTTCAATTTGATTTAAGCATTAGACTATGTATATGTATGAAAACCTCACATGTTACTTCATAAGTACATACAATTTTTTATGTATCAGTTAAGAAAGCAAATCAATATTGATTTTTAAAATGCTTTCAGAAGTAATATCCCTAGTTGAAGGAAAATCTGTACAAATCATGTATAAATTAGACACAGTATGTACATGGAATGTAAAACTAGCCCTTTCGTTTGTTTGATAAATACGTTGAATTTTAAGTGAAAGAATTTATGTTTCAAATTCATTAATAAGACAAGTTGATTTCACACCCAAAATTATCATTTAAGATGAGGTTCAGAAAGTATGAAAGTGAGTAAAAATAATATATAACATATATTATACCTAATACTGCAATACTACATAAGCATTAAAATGGTACATTGTTCATCATACATGGGACTAGTTTAAGTTCTCAGATACTGCAGTGGTGAGCCATTTTTAGATTTGATAGAATTATTACTATAAAATGAGGACAACTATCCAAACATACTGTGGTAATTATTTATTATTTTTCAGAATGATCTCATAATTTTTCACCAACTTTTACAGTAAAGCTCTGGTGAGTTCACAGATGCAACAAGCTCTGCACTCCATAATTTCCTTCTCTTCAGACAACCTTTGTGTTTTTCGGTTAGTCTCACTTCCAGCAGTCTCTACAAGATGAAGTGATCCTTTTTGTATATCCATGCCTGTTGTGATCCTTTTCTGTGTCATATGTCTTAGTTTAAAAAAAATAAGTATGGCCTATTTTTTTTCATGATGCCAATTTTGACAATGTACTATGTATAAAGTATTGCCTAGTGACATTTCTAAAATCTTTAATTTCCACATTATATATAAATAATGCATCTGTGAGTTTAAAACAAAAGAATCTTATTCTCTTCACCAGGGATATACAGTTCACTTACCCAATACTAATTTTTCTTTAAATAGTAGCTAAGTACAATTTAATTAAATATGCTCTAGATTAAATTTCAGTCTGTTAGGTTTTTTTAAAGTTTATTAAAAGTGAGATTCAAGAAAAATATCTTTATATAATGTATCCTTTATTCCAGTGGATGCTTCATAATTAAAATGAAATATTTTAAGAGTTGTAAAATAATTTTCTCATACGTGAATCTTATGACCAGTTGAGCGGAAGCCATTTCTAGAAACTAATTTTGTGAGAAAATTAATAAAGCATTGTCTTTAAACTAAGTACAATTTATAATTCACTGTATATCTAATGTAATTTTACTCTGCAATAATAAATCATTGAAGATCTACCTAATTATTTTGCAATGTATTAAGAATGCAAAGGTCTAAAGGCAAACATTTTATAACATGATTGACAACATTTTTATTTTTAGACTAATGAAAATTTTATTGTTTATAGTAAGATAAAAATTCCCATCAAAATTTATACTATGGGGGTCATGAAAAAGACAATATTACATTTTCTCTTGTAACTTAGCTTAGAGAATTAATTATAGATTCATTATTGTTTACTCTTTATTTGAATCGTTCCGGGGCGAAAGGAGAAGTAAAGAAACAGAAGTAAAAGCTCAACAGACAGGATTATTTCAAAACAAACCTGAGAGAGATGATGCTGGCCCTAGAGATCAGAACAGCAGCTCTCCTACAAGGTATGGGGTTTTTCTTGGGTCCTGAGGAAGGGAGAGTTGAGTGAGAGGCACCTGTGGCCACCTCTCAAGGACAAGGCTAGAGAAAGCAGGAACGGTGATTGTAGCCTAAGGCTGAGGCTGGGGAAGGAGGAGACGAGGCCTCTCTCAGCACCGGGCTCACAGCGCTGAGTCTCCAGGTGCAGTTGTGCTGGGAGGAGAGAGGGGACGCTCTAGAGTGTCTCTGAACAGGATGGTGACAGTAGAATTCTTTCTGGCACGCTGAGATTTAAGTCTTGTTTAATATTATAGATTAAGCTTTTCGATGCTAAAAGACAAAATTAATAGTTTGGTTAAACTATTATGATTAATGAAATCTTAGGATATCTTCACAGTTAGATACAGATGCCATTTTATAGAAGTGGCTATTCAATAGCCAGGAAAATGGATGAACTTACTAACATTACTATCACAATTATTATTCCTAACAAGACAAAAAATTTGCCCAGAAATACAGCTAGCGCTCTTCCTTAATTTATCATCATAAAACTCTGAGTGGAACTAACTGTGCTGAGCTATAGATTGACAGCAGATTTAATGAAGTGCTTGCCACGAGCCAGGAAACACCCCTGAACAACGTGGACTTTGCAATATAAAGAAATGTCAGCGTCGTGAATATCTGAAGTGGAATTTACCATATGAGTCATTGATCTCAAAAATAAGCTTACAAGTTTGATACCATTTGAAATAGTCTTATTTCAATTCTCCAGCATCGTCCAATCATGCCCTTGAGCATTCTGTCAGTTGAATAATGTGAAAAGCTACAAATTTATAAGAGGAAAAAGTAGAAAAAGGCATTAGATGAAATATTCAACTTAAGCTATGTATATGATTACACAACATCCTTACTTTATTCTCATGGCAACAGTTAATAATGTATAGTTATATATTACTTAAAATTTCAATTCTTAGAATGTGTAGAGGAAAAATATTAAATTTACCAGTGGAAAATGTAAATCCAGCTTATTTCTTCTTCTTGGATAATATCTCAAATTTTGAAAATTTTCTTGGCCATGGTCCAAGCAGAATGATTTCACTACAAAGATATTAGCTACCAGCATAATCAAGACTATTCTAAATATGTGTCTAGAATCAGTGAAGTGTCCTGCCAAGTACTCCTAATCATAAATCTTCGCATTATATCGATCGCTCCTTAAATAGGCTTAAAAATGCTTTTTAATTAAAAGCGAGTGTTCTGAGGACATAAAATTCTGTACAAGCAATAATCCAAGTCTGTGCCATTATGGTTAAGAGCAGTTGTCAAACATCACACAATGAGATAGTTACACAAGGCAAGTTTCTGGGTGGGAGGAGAGATGATTAAAATACCAAGAATTTACCAGGGTTGCAAGAAGAGAAGTGTTGAGTGGGTCAGGAGACATATTTACCATTATAAAAATCTACATAAATGAGCCTAGACAGAGAAAGCATCTGTGAATTTGTTAAATTTGAAAACTCTGGGGAGAATAATAAATATAGAGCAGGCAGCATGGGAAAAAAAGCCAGCAAAGTTTGGCGCCGACTATACTAAAAGTAGTTGGATGTACAGAAATGGAACCCTATGCAGCTGCCTTAGGTATGGAGCGCTGAGTCAGAGCCAGAACTCAAGGGCACTGAGTGCCTAAAGAATATTCAATTAAAAACTAAAGTTTCTATTAATGTTATGGGATATATTTTGGGCATATA
Organism: Octomys mimax; assembly: GCA_002564305.1. Classification (NCBI taxonomy): domain Eukaryota; kingdom Metazoa; phylum Chordata; class Mammalia; order Rodentia; family Octodontidae; genus Octomys; species Octomys mimax. Next base: position 9,922 of record NDGM011111882.1, read on the forward strand.
TTTGTGGGGAAAAAAAACAGATTTCAGGAAAAAACACCTGAGAACAGGTATGATGATTAATGTGAAAGAAATATCTACCCAAAATTAATCATATACCACTACTGAACCACACCTATTTGAGCATTAAATATTATTTGTGCATATAGATATCTTTGAGAGGTTTATTAGGATATGTTAAAAAAAATGGTACAGACAACAGGAATAATTTTTCTTGTTCCTCAGAGGAAACATACCTTATGATCACTATTGAGGAAAGTAAGCTTATAATGTTAGTTTTAGATTCATAAAACGCATCTATGTACATATTTATATAATATTCATTATGTAGTAGATATTGTAAGTTTACAAACAGCATTTTAGTAGGTTACAGTGATTCATAGTCAGTCAAGTAGAGAGATCAAGGTTGAATGATAAAATTCTAAAAGCATTGCCATAGAAATACCAGTGGCCTAATATTTCCTCTGCTGCAAACTTCTCAATTGAGAGTTCTTCTCCCCAGCTCTATGACTGGGATAGAACTAACTCCCACCACTGCCAAATTGAGAAATTTGGGGAAGAAATGGAGGTAGTCACATCACGAGTCTTGAGGAAAGATTCTAAGGCCCCGCTTAGACTAGGGTCCATGGACTTAGTAAATTCTACTACATGATCTCTGTTTCATGGAAAGTGTGGAACTAAATTCATTTATTCACTTAGTCATTCCCTTCAAAAAATACTTATTATCTCCTGTGTCTAAGATTTTGCTGAGCTTTGGAACTATAGTGATTAGTAGTTAACACATGGTCTTGCCCTCATTACCTGAGAATAACTGAAAAAGAAAGCTGTCTTATTTTTTAAATGCAAAAATTTAATAAGCAACTCAACTATAAGCACATAATGAATCACATATATTCTCATGAAAGACATTACATTATATTTTGGAATTGTAAAATTATTCATTCACTCTTAAGTATTAATAATGTGCAAGCCTAAGAGTTACAACCTTATTTTATACTGTTCTCCTGTTCTTGTCCATCTTATGAACTTGGCCAACCTCGCTGATACCACGAACTTAGTTATGAGTTGCCTTAACAGATCTCCAAGTTGGGCACGGTGGTTCACATCAGTACTCTGGAAGGCTGTGGCCAAAGGATTGCAAGTTTGAGCCCAGATGGGGTAATTTAGTAACTTAGAGAGAAACAGAGATCCTATCTCAAAATAAAAAATAATTAAAACAAAGGGCTGGAGACCTAAAATTGATGCAAAGACAATGGCTTCAAACCCCTGCCTCCCAAAACAGGATGGTGGGCTCTGACTTGCCCTTGGGTCCTCTATTTGCCTTTAGCATTCATAGCCTAATATAATCTTCTATACGCTGTTGTCTATCCAGCTTCATTTTTTTTCTACTAGTCTGTTTTGTCTTTATGATTTTCCTCAATGAAGGAGATATTACTTAACTACTTCATACTATGGCTATTATTTAGGTGAAAAATATTTTTTCATGCAATGCTGAAAGAAAAAACTCATTGCAAGGATACCGAATCTTGCTTTGATTTTTCCTTTGTTCTCCTTATTCTCTATCTCCTTTTTCTTTTCCACTTTTTTTTTATTATCTGAGCACAAAGCATAGATATAGTAGTAAGAATATATAATACAATTAATTTGGGGGCTTTTGCATAATAACTTATCTTCCGTTTGCAGCCCCAATATCAATGACATACGAGCCTCTTTCTTCAGACCCAGACAGAAAATCCAGTTCTCAGCATTTCATTAAAATCAGTGTTTTTGGGCTGGAGAGATAGCAGTCTAAGTGCCTGTGTGGCAAGTGCAAGGATCCTGGTACTACATGCCGTGCCAGTGCCACAGCCCTTGCCCCACAGTACCTGCCACCAGAACCGGGTGTGGTGGTGCACACCTCTAATCCCAGTGCTGGGGAGGCTGAGCCAGGAGTATCACTATGAGTCTGAGCTGTGTAGTGAGATAAATAAAAGACTAAAATCAGTGCTTTCACAAACAAAGTCATGACATATTTCCCAAAGAACAGTATGGCTCCCTTTTCCTATAGATTATCCTACTTCTCCTCAACTAAGCAAATGACTTTGAGTCCCTTCCCTTCCTCAAAGGTTATCTGTCCCCAAAATGCCCATCTTATTTTGGCTTTCAGTTTCACTCACCTAACCATTTCCCTTATTTTTTCATAATGCAATTCACCTTTTACGTTTAGTTATTAAATTTAACTGACAATTCTTTATGTTTTGTTTTTACTATATTATAGTATTTAGAGCCTTTAAAAGTCTATCTCTCAGATGCCTGGAATATAAATCCTTTTGTCTAATCTCACTCTGATTTTTGTTTATTTTTATCCATTTACCCAGAATATATCCTCTTCCTTTGAAGTTATTTATACGTAACTATTTCTTTGCCTTCTAATAAAATATGGTCTCCATTTATCCAAACTTTGCTCATTTTTCACTCAAAATATTACTCTGTCTATGGTCTTATTATCTCTATTCAGTCTCTTCTTGCTTATTGTTCTGAATTTTAATTTGCTTGATTATTATACTTTGTTCTGTTCTTCTTTATAACTGGAGTCATTTTTTATCTAATACATACTATAAAGAATACCTTATTTTTCTGCCTTGGAATTCAATAATACCATTAAAGAAGCAAGACATGCTACTTATATAAGGCAACAGAAGTGACTTTTATAGTCAGATATACTCAATGTACTTGCAGTAAAAGAGACTGAAGAATTTAGGTCAAGCTATGGCCCACACTATACCAATATAAGCATTTCTTACTTAGAATGATACAGTGAGGAAAGTAGCTCAGTGATAAGAGACAGAATAATTAAATGTAATCCTTATCAGTTAAGCTAAAATTCTTAAATTGTTTTTGTCTTCCACCCATGTAAGCCTGTAGAGGAGACAAGCTGTCACAGTCTTGAGGACACTTAAGTCTCTTCATTGTTTGCACTTTATGGCTTAGACTGCTCTGTCCTTATAAGGAGACCACCCTCATCTTACTAATGGTGAGACTTCTTCGGAGTATTTTCCAGATCTTGAAGACTCTCAGCAGTCATTCCTACCTGGAGATATTCATGAACACCTGTCTGATTTGGCAAGGTACAGACGACACAACCAGCCAAAAGTGAAATTTCTCACTTAGGTATTTTTGTGAAGTTTCCCAAATTTGAAGGAGAAAAAAAAAAAAAAACTTTCCTCCCTTCTTTACTGTTTATTCTTGCAAAAGACAAAGTTAGGAAAACTTTGCAACTGATGTATCTGCTTTACAAATGATATTGTTTCTTGAAATAGGTTCACAGGTACAATAGGAGTATAGGTTAAAATAGTGCATGACCTCCCTTCTCCTGCAGCTACTGCACAGCAAGCCCCCACAAGCAATGCACCCAAGATACAGTGGTCGTTAATACACTCACTATACACACGACAGTTTTATTTGGTAGTAGAGAGCTAACAGAGATGCCTTCTTCAACCTACTCGTACGAGTTTAATCATTGCGGCACCATCCAAAAATTACAGCATAAATGTACGTGCTCTGAAACAACAGTGAACTGGTTTTAAGAAAATTTAACATCTACAAGGAACATATGACTTTCTAGAATAGACTTTTAATCCTGGATAGTATTAGACATAGACTTACTTGCTGTATCTATGGCTTACAAGTTTATACTCACAAGGTGTGAATAGGTGGAGCTCCTCAGGGCCATTTAGGCACTTCCCCCACAATAAGTGATGTCAAACTCTTGCCTTGAGATGAAGTGTAGAATGCATAACAGTTGTACAAGAGGTCTACTGCTAGGAGCTAGCATCATAGGACCGATTACCAAAGCAATATCAATGTCTTTGTTTAATAAAGAGCATCAAAAATAGAAAAAAAAAAAACTCAGATATTTGTTTCTAAAGAAGAGAAGGTACAACGTGAAGACTACTTGAGAAAGAGGTCCAAGGGATGTAAAAGGCAGAAGGCCTCATAGCCTGGCAGAAGGCGAAGGACCTCTGAAAGTACACAGGCGTGTGTCCAATCGAAGTCCTTTTACACCTGTTTCCTGAAAATTCAAGCAAATTATTTATCAGTTGTGATCACCATTCTTTTACAAAATGCGTCATATTTTTCTTGTAACACACGTCGAGTTTAAATGATAAAATAAACATATATGCTCAGGACAACTAATATGAAAAAAATAGTATGCTTTAGCAAATGAACAAATACATAAATTCTTACAAGCCTTAAATATAAATTAAGCCTGTAATTTAATATTAGATTGAATAAGATTTATTTTTCACACCCCTATTTCTAAATCTTGTTAAATCTGAAGTTAAAAAGTGAAATGAAATCAGAGAAGTTTATGCTTTTCTCCCTCACAAGCCCATAACTTCTTTCTAATGATTAAAAGCAAAAAGTGCAGCCAGTGAGATAGCTCAGCGGCAGGCCAGCCTGATAGCTCAGCAGACTAAAGTGCCTGCCTGGGCAGAGCACAATGGCCAATGTTCAGTCATCGGTGTGCTGTGCCAGCCCCGCTGCCGGGGCACACTGAGACAGCGATTGAGACTGGACATGGTGGCAAGCGCTGTAATCCCAGCGTTTGGGAGGCTGAAAACAGGAGAATCACCATGAGTGCAATCTACATAGTGAGACCCTGTAGACCCTGTAGCCGCTATACTAAATGAATTTTTAACAAAAAGATATCTCAGCGGACTAAGCACGTACTTAGGTAAGTGCAGAGACCAGGGTTCCATCCCCGGCACCACATGCTGCGCAGGCCCCGCCCCCTAGGCCCACTGATCCGGCCAACCAGTCCAGGCATGATGGCTCGTGCTTGTAATCCCAGCTCTGGAGAGGCTGAAAATAGGAGCATCACTGCGAGTCTGAGTTGCATAGTGAGACCATGTGCCAAATACATTTCAAAAAATAAAAGTGAAGAGAAAAATATCATGTCAGGTCATAAACACTTCTTCCACTTTGAGCTAACTTTAAAGTTGAAGCAGGTAAGCAGCAGACGCTCAGAATATTCTTGCTTTTACTACCACACGTGGCCAGGAAAGAAACCCACTTGGATAAACGCAACCACAGCATCCAGTTGGTAGGTATTTCTCCGCAAACCTAGCAGCTAACAGCACAGATACATAGCTGTCCTTCTGACATCATTTCAGAAGCTGCAAGTAGAAAAGAAAAGCTCCACCTGAAGGTAAAAATCAAGCAGGTGAAGAATAGGAAAAAGGCTATGGAAGGTTTCCACAACACTAAATACCTCGCTGCAATACTAGTTTTGACCAACACTTAAATTGAAGTGAAGTAGTACTTTATAATGTATATATACTGAAGTTTAGTGTTCACAATTATTTATTTTATGCTTCTTCTAGCAAAAAATAAAGAAAAAGTAAAATGAAACCTTATACAAAACATGAAATCCAGGACCATGTCCTCAAATTATATGATTTAATCTACTTGTATTGATACAATTCATGTATACAGGTGTAAGTTTGTAGACATTTACAAATATATATGAATGCATAAAATATACAATATAATTTTAAAACATAGATTATGCTTTTCAAATGTTTAATAAATTTCTTCCCCTTAGCACTATGTCATAGGTATTCAATGTGCTATTAAATATTTTTGAAAACATTATTTTATAAGTATTTCTTTAATAAAATAATAAAATTTTCTTAGATTATCAGTTTAGAAATTTTCTTGTCCTTACATTAAAATAAGGCTGGAAAGTACATATATATGTTCATTTATACATACATGGAGTTGTGGTTATCACTGATATTTTAATCCATGTTAAATTCTTAGATAAAATGTTCTACATCCAAGGAGATATATATATATATATATATATATATATATATATATATAGTATATATAGCTTAATATATGGTTTGATAATCTTATTCCAAGTGAAATTATATCTCTGCTTACACTGTAGTTCTTGATTTATTTCAGGAGATGTCCTTTGGAAGTGGGTATGTGAAAACTGGTATATATTTAAAATCTTATTTTTATTACTTATTTGCTCAGTGATTCCTATTTTTATCTTCTGATTTGTTATTTCAGTAAAATGACTTTGTTTTCATAGACCTCTGTGGGATTCTTTCCTGTTTTGTCTTACCCTCTTAGGGAAAGACCCTGGCTGTCATTCCATTCTAATTAATGAAGAGCTCCATCCTGTGGCCATTCTAGAGCAATCCAGTCCTTCCTGACCTGAACCAGCACAGCTCTGACCTCTGGTTAGTTCTAAAAACCTAATGATTATTTACAGCAAAGCCTCCCTTACATGTCCCCACCCCAATGACCATACCAATAGCTCCACACATGATTCCTGTCCTTACTGACCCACATCTAAGCCGCTGTGAGAAATCCCCAACTCTCCAACACCACCCTGTTTAGTAAAGTGGAAAACTGAGCAATAATCTCTCTATATATACTACCCTCCATGATTAGATCGCTCAAGAACATCTGAAATCATCTTAAACATGCTTTTCTTCCTTTCTCCTTTCTCTTTCCCAGTCCCCCCTTTCAGAAACCCAAATTTGCTTCAAGCACCTGATAAAAGCTTCATTTAGTGAATTCTTATTCCATATACTTTTGTCAGCCCAGCAACTTCCTTGGCTTTTTTGTTTCCTTGTTTCCTCATCTATAAAGTGAATTTAATGACAATATACTTCATAGAATGTTACAAACAATGTGCTCAGCAACAGTGAGCAGCACGTCTGAATATTGTAACTGCTCAATAAATTTATTTTTGCTAGTATTAAAAAGTGGAGTATAGTATACTGATTTGTTAATTGACTCCTAGTGTTAATTGAATTTGCTGTTGACCAGTATCATTTCTGCCCAAGTAGAAGGTAATTCCCTGTCATGTTGAGATGTGTCATTCTATTTAGCTTCATTTAAAATATCTTCCATGGACTTGACATCTAATTAGTACTTATTGATTGATATATTTCTCCAAGCAGAAGTAAACTGAACCTTGGTACGGGATCCAGATTTTCCTTTAGAGGACATACGACACTTCAGAAATCTTAGGCAACTAAGAAAAATTGACAGAAAAAATATCAACAAAACTTAGCAATCAATAAATAAATCAAGTAATAATCAATTAATAAATCCAAGTAAAATGTTATCAAAGGAACAGTTGACAATATCATGAAATAATTGGAATTGACATAGTTCTTCACAGTGACTCTTAACACTGCTCTGGCTCCAGGTTCTCCCAACATGGCACCTTGCCCAGACCAGAGGTAAAAGTGGCTCACCAGAGGTGACAGTAGGAATATGTGTGGGGCCGGGGAGATGGCTCAGTGGAATAAGCGCTTCCCTGGCAAGCGCAAGGGCCTGAGTTCAATCCCCGGTTCTGAAAAAAAAAAGGAATATGTGTAGCATCTTGTCCTCTTGCATTTAGCCTATGAAGTCCTATCATCTGCCCGAAGTCCCGTAACTTGTAATTCTTTGGCTTCAAGAGTGAAACATTGTGTTTCTTAGTTTGAACAGGCCTCATGGCATGCCTTCCACTCTTCCCAGCATCCATAGTGAAGAGTAATAAATCAACCAGATGAGCATATCTCTAATATTTTTCTCTCTGACTCAGCTGAGATCACCTGCAGCATTCCAAATCTTTTTCTCCCAAGACTTTTTGCATCAGTTTATCTGCCTAGAACACACACCTTACACAGATTATTGTGGCCATTCCTGTACATGTTGGCTTCCAAGGCAGGTCGTTGAGAGACACCGTTCTCACACTTATTCTAAAGAAACTTTACTTCTATTGTGTGATTTATTTTGCCCGTATTTTATAGCATGTTCTTTATTTCAAATGAGATAGGATTTTGACTTTTTAATATACTTAAATTTAGAAAAGTGCTTGATTTATGATAGCTTTCAACACATTTTTTCCTTAATAAAAATCTTAACAAAGAAGTGACACAAGGCACAATACATCTAAAAATACACATATCTGAAATAATATTTTAAGATGAGAATGTTAAAATGCAATTTTAAGGCATTTTCTATTTTTAAAAAATTAAAGTGTTTTCCAGAATAAAATTTTAATGAAGATAATATACAATTCTCAGTGTGTCTTTATGTTTCACTGATTTTGCAAGTGCTGAAATACCGTTTTGAAAGTTCTTTGTAAAACCTGCCAGTTATTGACCATGATCAATTTCAATAAGAAGCTCTACATGGTATTAATGCCAAAAATTGTTTCTTGAATTTTCAGACATTCTTTACAGTTCTAAGTATTACCATGAAAATTCATGCCAAAATTCATGAAATTTTGCATTGCCAAAGAATTTTGTTTTGTGTATGCACCTGTTTTCAGCTTTTACATATGTATAATTTCAAAAAAATAAAAAAGACAAGGAGAAAAAAATAACACTAGCTAAACCTTGTCATGTACAAATGTCTGGTGATTTCAGAATTGTAAGTACTCAAATCTTGTAAGATAATTCTTTCCCTTTTTTTCCTAATAAAATGATAATCAACAATAATTTTTCTTCTTATCTAGTTATTATTATCTCTCTACATATTTAAATCACCTTATTAACTTTTGGGGGCCTACTAATTAAATGCAGCCCATTCCAGAAGCTAGGCAAGCCCTTTACTCCATAACTGCACACTGCTCCCTTTTTAAAAAAATTTTTAAAAGCCTAAAAAATGATATCAAAACAGAAAAATTACAAGTGATGCAGAATTTCACGAAGCAAATTGAAATGAATTTCACAGTATTTGTTGTATTGTATAGCATTCTCTTCAAATTAGTTGGTAATATATATTACCAGATATATACATGCAAAATAGGAAGAAGAAAGGAAAAGGAAAAAATATATTATAAATTAAGAAGAGAAAAAGGGCAAAGAATTGAAAAAGGACAAAAAACAAATTAAGAAGGCTGGCCTAACAGCTCAGCTGACTAAAGTGCCTGATTAGGCAAAGTGCAGAGGCAGGGGTTAGATCCCCAGAGTGCTGTCTGGCCCCGCCCACAAGGCACGCTGAGACAGGGACTGAGACTGGGAGTAGTGGCACTTGCCTGTAATTTCAGTGCTTGGGAGGCTAAAAACAGAGGAATCACTACAAGTCCAATCCACATAGTGAAATCCTGTAGACCCTGCAGATCCTGTCCTAAATTAAAAAAAAAAAAAAAAGTAAACATTAACTACTCCTTTCCATAGACCAGCAGAAACATACAGTGCAGTTGTCTGAGTACCTGCCTGGTAAGTGCAAAGTCCAGAGTTTGACTCTCAGTACCAAAAACAAACAAACAAAATCTGCTTCCTTTTTAAATTTTATTTTGAAACAAAGTATTACTAAGTTGTTCTTGTTGCTTTAAAACCATCCTCCTGCCTCAACCTCTTGAGTAGATGTAATTACAGGTATACATCACAACGCTCAACTTTGATTAGCATCCAACATTCTCAGTACTTTTGTTATTAACTATTATAACTAATTAATATGATTAGTTCTATATAAACCTAATTTTACACAATCATTATCTATACGCATATCCTCACGAGTAGCAAAACACTATTACAACACATATCATTTTGTGTCTGTTCACGTGTATGTAGAATTTTAAACAACACACTCTTATTAGTTTCTATATACATATATTTAGTAATCTAATTTTAGGAACATATCATTCATAAAAATCCAGATTACAACTTTCATTCTGAGTCACTTTAGATTATGGCTAAAGGAAAATATTTATTGATAAGCATTAGATGAACTGTGGCAATTTTTGAACAAGATATGAAGAAAATATTTTAATGCTTTTAATTGTTTTTAAGAAACAGGGTATTGTGAGTAAAATAAAATTTATTATTATGTTTTAAATGTTATGGCGGGGGGGCTGGGGAGATGGTTCAGTGGAATAAGCGCTTCCCTAGCAAGCGCAAGGGCCTGAGTTCAATCCCC
>NDGM011111916.1:0-10561 GCA_002564305.1 Octomys mimax
GAAGTCCTAGCCAGCTCTGTACAGAACAATACGAGGAAATAGGGTCAGGCTCAGTCAAAATGGGGACAGTTGCTCTTCTTTCAAAGAGAGCTGCTCAGGTGGTCCTCCGCATCTCTGACCATAGGCAAAAATTCTATAGTCTTTTTTTTTTTCTTTATTTTCTTTCTTTATTTATTTTTAGTACCAGGTATTGAACTCAGGACCTTGTGCGAGGCAGGCAGTTATACCACTGAGCTATCTCCCCAACCCTGGAAAAAAAATTCTATAGTTTTATAACATAGTCCAACATATGCAATAAGTTTCCCCTTGGAAGATTGATTTGCACTGCTGGCTCTGTGGGAACCTCAAGTAACACTATTCTTCCATGCCAGGCTGGGCTTCCCAGCCCCTTCTAAAATAATTTTTTTGAAGGCTGATTGCAAGTTTCAGCCCACCCTGAGGCAGCTTAGACCCTGTCTCAAAAAGTAATTGACAAAAGTAAACAAAAAAAAGGGGATACAAATGAAGGATGATTTTGTATGTGTATATTCAAAATAGGATAGATATACAGCTACTTTCTGTTAATTCAATGAGAAGAAAGATTTGTAGTAATAGTGTTTGTGGACAGGATATCATGTCTGCATCTTGTACTATGAATAACCACTAAGAAGACAATAATATGCAATGTATTAATTATGAAAACTTTCCTACTAATCAGTTTTGAAACTATCTTATTGCTGTTTATTTCTCAATAAAATTATTTTTTTAAAAAAGTAAAAGATTCTGAAAAAGTGTAGCTAAGTTACCTCAAATTTGCCATCCTCTTGTCTCAGCTTTCTGAGAAGATTAGATCACAGGCATGTGGTACCATGTCACACGTAAAGCTAGTTTTTAAGCTGGTGTTTATAAAAGTTTCATGCCATCATTGCCCTCTGTTTTCATTGCTAGTAAGGGGATGTGTGCTTATTTTGTAATGGGAATGACTTTGAACTCAAATGGGTTGCATAAAGGAACATTTTATTCATAGCTGCAATGTGATGATTTATAATTGGTGAATTTGGATTTTGGTAATTGAAACTTATCCTTTCAGAGGCAGAATTGTGTATCACTTTTGCCAATTAATATAGTTTTAAATTTTAATAATTTTATTCTACATTCATAGATTATATAGAATTTCCTTTTCAGCTGTGTACGAACATATCGCAACTAAAAGGGAATCATTCTTAAATTCTGTAGCAAGTATGACTATAGCTTTCCACATTGTTTTGTTAATTTGATACCCTTTAGAGAAGTTTGCCGTGAGGGTACTCTGTCTAGCCTATAGTATTTCACTTATTTTACCTTTCCCTTAAGTAAAGTATGTCAAATAATTGAGTGGAAAAGTAGATGAAGATCTGGAACTGGATTGTTACAGATAGTCTGAAGCTGTTCTTGGAGATGGAAAAAAAATATTTTTGAACTATTGTTTAACAGCAAAGCAACTTTATAAAGAATTGATCTATGTCTCTTAAACCATTTTGGATTTACTCTTTTTATAATCAGTAAGGCCTTTCCTATATAGTAGAAAACTTAGTGCTTGGGGCAGGGTATCTTAGTCACTTTGTCATTGCTAGAACAAAATATCCAACACACACAATTTTGAAAGTAGGAAAGGTTTATTTTCGATTATATTTTATTGAAGGATTCGATCCATATGTAGTCAGTTGGTACCGAGGCAGAAACAGCATGGTAGAAGAGGCTAACCAGAAGAAAGTCACTCTTCTATGGCAGCCACAGAAGCAAAGAAAAGGGAAGGCGGGATCCTTGGAATGAAATACAGACTTTCATATGACTCCCACCCCAGCTCCCTTTTCTGGTTAGACTCCACCTCCTAGCAGCATGCATTCATGTATGAGTTCATCAGTGGATGAACGCCCACTTGTCCACCTTCCAAAGACCCCCTTTGGATGATTTGGGAGGAGGGCAGTATTTTCAATCTAAATATAAGGGGGATGCGTTTTATGATTGTCCAATTTTCTATCTTTTGAAAAATCAGACATACATGTTTATAAGATATGTATGTTAAAACATCATACTAGCTCACAGCTGGCCTTTTAACTTTAAATTGAAATTGTTCTTTTTTAATTCATGTGAACTGGCTATTGGCTTTGTACTGTTGATTTTTAGTTACTTTGTTTTTTCTTAGTAGTAAGACCAACCTATATTACTGTATTTCTTTTGATCAGAGAAGTATACTTAGGTGATATTTAAATTTTTGTTTAGTTCTAAAATTCTGTAGTGGTATGTTTCACCTGCTATTACCACAGAGACTTAAATCACAGTATTTTTTTATTGTGTTATTTGATTCTTTCTTTTGAATCACTTGATCATTTTAGTTCATTTTCTGCAGTGCGATTCTGCAGTGAAAACTGCATAAACAAGTTTATTCCTCCTCCTGTAAAGATTTTTTTTTTCCTTTGTCGCTCTGATCTTTTGGTCTTAGTCTTCAGTCTTCCCTAGCTTAGAGTTGCATACTGATTTACATTATTTTTAAAATTTTAAATGAAACCAAACTTGTTAGGATGTTTATCAGAATCAGAATAATTAGCATTTAAATCATGATTATAAGAGCATAAGTATTTTGTGTAGGTAAAAGTCTGCCTTATACTTTCAGAAAGACGAAGTTTAGGCTTATTCTGTTTGGAAGCAGTTATTGTAATTTATTCAATATATAAAGGTAATTAAGGTTATTCTTCATTTGACTTGTCTTTACTCCTCAGCCACTCCTATTCTTACTTTATGCTCTAGTAAATAAAACTTTAAATTGTAAAGCCTAATATTTCTATAAATATTAAAAATGCTAAACCTCCTGCATTTTCCATATATGATAATGTCTTATCTTGTGAAGATCTGTGCCTTTGCAAATTCTCTTTCTCTTTGGTTTACAATGCCTTCAACTATTCACTCTGACATCATGTGGAAATCTTGTGAAAATGTTGATTCTCATTCAGTAGAACTGGGATGGAGCCCACAGTCTGCCACTTAGTAAATTATCAGAGGATGCTGATGATCTATAGATTGTGTTTTCCATAACAAGAATCTTGACTTGTTGGGAGACTCATCATTATCCTGAACATTTCTGCACTTTCTCCTCTTAATTCCCATGAGTTCATCTAATTGTTCTTTCCCAGGGATGTCATTATACAGTATTTAAGTTTTTATTACAGTTGTTTATAGATTATGTCTTTGCTCATTGGAAATTTTTGTTTGAAGAAACTCAGTCTTTCATCCTTATATATCAAAAGCCTACCATACTGTTTAGCAGAATATATAGTTTGTTTTTGTTTTTGTTTTTGTTTTTTTTGCGGAATCAGGGATTGAACTCAGGCCCTTGCGCTTGCCAGGGAAGCGCTTATTCCACTGAGCCATCTCCCCGGCCCTATAGTTTTAATAGATATTGTCAATTAGGTGGTTTTATTACATCCTGTTGACAGTTGCATAATCAGATATGTATAGTGAATATTAAGAATGGCCTTTGCATTTTAATTTTAGTGAAAATAAAGGAAATTACAAATACAACTTTTCCTCCATATGCCTTTTCAGAAAGTTTTTCATAAGTCTCAAATGTGGGCTTTACATCTCAAATGTCCTACCAAATGTGGGCTTTAAAGTAATGTTCCAACATCTTAAAGTCTCTGTGATAACAATATAGTATTTCTCAAGATAACTTTGTAGAAGTAAGTTTTTAAGAAAAATAATAACTATTTCTTTTTCACCCAAGGAACAGTACAAATGTCTACGACAAGACGAAAACATGTTATGTTATGCTGTTTACCATAAGCTGTAGTAAAATGAGCTCGATTGTTGACAGGTATGTTTTTAGAGACTTTAAATTTTTAAAAATATTTGATTGTTGAATCTTTTAATTATTTGAAAATTTGCTATTAGAATAATGTTCCATATCAGATTGGTAGGATTTTATTTCACTTAAACATAATTACTGTTGTATTCAATTTCTGTACTGAACAAACATGATATAATAGTAAGATACATCAGTATTTTCAAGAGTCAAAGTTAATAGTATGTAGGCTGTATTTTAAGTGGATATTCAATCACAGTTTTTAGTCATTTGATTAAAAGCTGCTTGGCATGAAATGATAACAACTGCAGATGTTTCCTTAGTACCTCTAGAGTCTCTGGTGCTAATTCTGTCCCTTCAGGCATCTTACTTAGCATTTGTTCCTGATAAGAGGCACCTAAAATTAAGATCACTAGTTGAATTGTAATGTTTGAACCTCACTCTTATGGAAAAGATAAACTCAATTTCTTAGATTCTAAGACGTGTTAGAAAATTTAGACATCTCTATAATTTGATGTGCCTAAACAATTATGATTTAATTGTTGGCATTGTTTTTCCTTTCTTAGTGGCACAAGATAATAAAATTACATGTTAAATATGATGAAATACAATATTTTAAAGCACCTACTCAGACAGTTGAAGCACAAAATATTTCATCCCCAGTCCTTAATCCATAAGAAATAAATATGATTTTTTTGGTATTATACTTCTGAGTGATTATAGACAGAATGACATCTAAAGATGACATCTGTGTGTTTGAGGTTAAATAATACGTTTAAGATCACATAGCTAGTAAGTGATATACTGGAATTTTGACTTATGTTGGTTCATTTGACACTAAAGTTACAGTGCTTTTATTATACTATACCGTGTGATTTGTACATAGAAAAATAAATTTAAGAATTTTGCAGGTACAGCTGCATGCAGAAGTAGCTATTGAGTTCTGAAGGTAGCTTCCCCTCTTTTCTGTAGGTACACATTAAAGATATATACTACCAGTGGTAGTGAATCAATGGCACATGTGCTGAAGCAGGCTGTTTGTATTACTGAAAGCTCTAAAGGTTCGGCATCACTCTTCTACCAGAATATAAAACCTGAATATCTTATATTCGAGGAAAAGAAAAAAAAAGGCAAAGAATGTCCTTGAGAGGCCTGCCTCATCATAACCATAGGTTTGGACTATGCCCTAGGTAGAGGTGGAATTTATAAGAAATCTCCCCTCAGAATATTTCTTTTTTTACTGCTCCAGAGGGATTAAACATAATTTTTTGGTGTTATACTCCTGAGTGATTATAGACAGTATGGCATCTAGAGATGACATCTGTGTGTTTGAACATAACTTAATGATTATTAATATGGGTTCTTTATGTCTCTGAAGGTTACAAAAATTATGGACTTTCTCCACAGCAAAATATATATTCACATAAACTCTTCCATAAATTTCTAGGTATAAATGGAATCCCAAAAATCTAGTCATAGAGCTCTATGGTGTAAGATTTGTAGTTGATTTCAAAAGTGAGTCCAACAGGAAATTTATAGGTTGTCGGCCTTTGTAAGCCATAGAAAGATGTGGCCTGAAGAATAAATAGCTCGTGTAAAAGTTTGCAAGCCACTGGAAACTTGGATATTACTATGTCTTATCTTAAGGAGTTAACTGCCAGTGCTCTTGATGTAATTTATTAGACTGTTCTTACCCTAGATCATCCCATTGCCAACCCTGTCTTGTCACTTAGATCTTCCCTTAGTGTCCGTACTTCAACAAGTCTTTCCCTAATTACTCAAAATAATCACTAAATAACTAAAATTAACATCTTAAAAAAACCCATTATCACACATTTTCAAGTTTGTTCTTTTCTGCTAGAAAAACCAAGAGAGGTGCTATAAGTTTTAATTACTGCTCTGTAACCACATTCAGAATAGAAGCCATGTACCTGAATGCTAATAAATATTTGTCAGATATATCAGTAAATGAATGAAAATGTATAAGCTAATTGCTAGCTTCTGATGTTAATGAGTATGGCTTTACAAATGTATCAAAAATTTAAATTATGCTATTAAAATTATTGAAAATAATTCCAAGTGAAGAGTTTTATGCAGTGCTAAATATATTGACTTTTTTAGACTCTCACTGGTTATTAAAAGTTTGAAACAATCTTTAAGCTAGTTAAATTCTTGTTTAAAGTATAAATATATGTAGAAAGTCATATAATTAACTGTAGCTAAAATATATTTTTTTTAAAAAAGGATACTAGTCATTGAATTGTTCAGTACATTACCTTAATAGAAATTCTGCACTATAGCTAAATCGATTTATCTGCCACTGTAGTACTGCTTTTGCTTAGTGAATCTACTCTTACTTTCCACTTTATGTTTTTCTTTTAGAGATGACAATAGTATTTTTGATGGGTTGGTGGAAGAAGATGACAAGGACAAAGCAAAAAGGTAGTTTATGTGAGTTATAAAATAGTGAAAAATGTGTAAGTTAAATAGTACATAAATAGAACATCAGTGATTTCCAAATGCTGTCTCCTTTAACAATGTAGATAATATTAGCAAAGTAGAAGAGCTTAGATGATCAATATGCAATTTATGAATTAAATATAGTTATCCCCTGACCTTTTGGAAAAACATTGTACTTTGATTAAACAAAAACAAAATTTGAGCTGTCCAGATAGCTTAACCAGATTAAATCATCTGCTTAAGCACACGTAGGGGACAGGGGTTCGATCCACCGCCTGCTGTGCCGGCCCCACCCCCCAGGATATGCTGAGATAGTGATTGAGACTGGGCATGGTGGCGCTTGGGAGGCTGAAAATAGGATCA
Source organism: Octomys mimax (assembly GCA_002564305.1). NCBI lineage: Eukaryota > Metazoa > Chordata > Mammalia > Rodentia > Octodontidae > Octomys > Octomys mimax. The sequence goes on from NDGM011111916.1 coordinate 6,641, forward strand.
CTATGAGTCTGATCTGTATAGTGAGACAGGGTATCCCTTATACCCTGTAGACCCTGTACTCAAATACATTAAAAAAAAAAAAAAATTGGAAAATCTGACTTTACAAAGCATATAATCCATTTACATCATAAAAGAATTCACTGCTTTATAAATGTCTCAAAAGCTCTTTGTTTACTAATTACAAATTAACACAATAGCAATAATGATTCATTTAGCACATATATTTAGAATGCTTACAACTGTTTAGATGTTATGTGTAGATGCTTAAATGAGAACCTTGGGCCCATATCTCAGACAGGCCCAAATGCAGAATGGCTACACTCTGTTGGAATTGGCTCTAGTAGTACATAGGAGGAAAGAATATGAGTAAGTCTAGGGGCAGAGAGAGTTTCATTTTTAGATTTTTTTTTTTTTACTTCAAGTTTAAGTTAGATAACTTTTTCCTAATTGAAAATTGTTAATTTACATTTATACATATATACTTTTATAAAATATTAATATTTATAAGCTTATGACTTTCCAAGCCTTGGTAAATATTAGATTAAATAAGATTTGCTGTGTGTGTGTACAGTTTGTTTTTACATTTTCATAAAAATATGCTTGCCAAATGCTTGATATATTCAAGTTTCTCTAGTGATAAACTGAGATGAAAAATTAACAGATACTGTTGGTAACCTAGGAAATATTTACCTGTATATACAGTTGTACAGTGTCATGTCAAAATTTAACATTGTAACAAATGATTTGAGTAATTAAATGAATTGTTTAAAAACTGCTTATTTTTTCCCCTCAGGGTATCTAGAAACAAATCTGAAAAGAAACGTAGAGATCAATTTAATGTTCTCATTAAAGAGCTGGGATCCATGCTTCCTGGAAATGCTAGAAAGATGGATAAATCTACTGTTTTGCAGAAGAGTATTGACTTTTTGCGAAAACATAGAGGTGAATATTTTTTTTTTGTAAGACTCTTCCTTAAAGCATGATGAAATAGAATCTTGGCACAGATTCATAGAATTGAATATTTCAGCTTTTTTTTTTAAGAGAGAAACCATTTGCCTTTTAAAGAAGTTTCTTGGTACAGTCTTTGTTTCATTCAACAAACATTTAGTTAGTGCCTTCTATAGTCCAGATCTGTGTGGTGCAGGATAATGCTCTTAGCCTTTATAAAACCCAAGCTGGGGGAGACAAGCATGCAAACAAGATAGTTATAGGACAAATAATTATGAAGTTGTTGATACTTGTAAATTGTGAACTTGCAGTGGGAACACAGAGGCAAAGAACAGGTCAGGGACGGCTTAAAATAGTTTATTTTGGAGCAAGGGCTGTACCGCAGCAGGGCAGCACCTGCCTAGCAAGCATGAGGTCCTGAGCTCAGTTCCCTACACTAAAAAAGAAAGTTCATTTCAACAGTTTTTCTTTTAGATTGAACAAAATAGCATTTCACACAAAGCAGAGAACATGTTTAAATGCAGAGACACAGGGGACTTGTATCTGGAACATCTTCATGTTGGAAAGTTAGGGGTATATTTGAAAGAAAACAGTCAGATAATGTTAGGACTTTATATGTCACTTCAAAAAGTTATTTAGATTTATATATAGGAAATAAAATACTTTTAAAGTACTTGTTCTTCAAAGGAAATCACCTTGACCCAGTCAAGGGTCATGAAAATATAAAGGCAGTTAGAGGCATAGCTCAGTAGTGGAGTGCTTACCTGACATGCCCAAGGCATAGGGAAAGAAAGAAAATGTAGAGACTATGAAGTGGTTCAGTGGCAGAGATACTAGATTTTAAAAATACATGAAAGGACATTTCCTTTTTCAAATGCAAATAGAATCACAGAATATTTCTAGAGGACAGTTAGTAGGAAGTGCTTCTTTGTGTCTCCCCAGCTCACTGGGTAATACATTCCTAGACTGGTTTATGTTCTGCCATTCTTTGAAATTTTGAAATTCTTTTTCAAAATTGTTTTGAATTCTCTTTGAAATTTTGAAATTGAAAATTTCAGTTGAAATTTTGAAAAAATTTTCCCACTTTAATGATATCACTTACCCATTCCCTATAAAGCAAAAAGTTTTTATCTTGTAGCTGAACCTAATGTTCATCTCTGTGGAACTGGAAATATTGGTTCATCCTGCATTGGCTTGTTTCCATTAAATTGTGTCAGTTTTCCTTTTCTCAAATGAAATTATCTTCTTCTTTCTTCATATATTCTCTAAATGTGACATTTCTCTAGGGCTTATTCTTGTATTTTCGATCTCTACTATTTCACTTGGTTATTTTATTCTGTGACTTCAGCTCTTGTGTCTCTGTTAAACTAACAGTGCTTTATTTTCAGAGAGAAAAATTTCCGCTTTGTATTTATAGATACTTCTTTTGCCTATCCCTGCAAAGTCAATGCATCTAAAACTGAACTCATTTTCATTTTGTCAAGTCACTTACCATTTTCTTGCCACCACTGTCATTACATTTTACCTTCAAAAATATTTTCAGAAACCTCAACACCTCTTATTAGAAGTCACATTCCAAAAAAAAAGAAGTCACATTCCCCTAAATCAATGAATGCCTTAACATTGTAGGAGTTGAATAAATGATTGTTGAATGGATGAAATAAAATGCATATATTTCTCCCTAAAAATAGAGGGTTAACTTTTGTATTAAGTGTATTTATTTGTTTTTCAAAATTGGATATAAAACTCTCACAAAGTAAAATTTATATTAAAAGGGATTTCTTAAATACTATTTTAAAGTAGGCCTGTGTTGAACTAATTTTGATTGGTCTTAGCTTGTGGGGGGATTCTGTGATTTTTTTTTTTTAATTTTATGTATTTGGTACAGGGTCTCACTACACAGCTCAGAGTCATAGTGATGCTACTGTTTCAGCCTCCCTGGGATTATAGGGATGTGCCACAACAGCAGGTCTTGATGGCCAGGTTGGCTGGGGGTGCCAGAGGCAGAGCCAGCCCAGCATGTGGTATCAGGGATCAAACCCACCTCCTTGCGCTTGCCTAGGCAGGCACTTAGACTGCTGAGCTATCTCCATGGCCCTGGTCTTTCTTCCTAGATTTAAATCCTTTTTCCTAAATGTTTATAAATTTTAAAAACATGACTAGTCCACAAATCAGCAGCTATACTTTTTAATTATTTTCATGTTACAGCATAGGCATTTACAATACAAGTTTTTCAGTGACAATTTAATATGCTATCTTTGTATATCAGATAAAAAATCAACAGAGTTCATACTTTTTATTGCAAAATAAAGTATGCTATATAGAGTGTAACCTAAGTCATAAATTTTTATTTTGCGTAGTTGTAATGTCTGCATTTAAAAATAGGAAAACGTTTGTTACCTAAACAATTCAGATTGTATTATTTATAAATAACTTTCTTCACTAGATCTATGAGAATTATATAGCAAAATAAAATAGTAATTATGCTGATAAAAGGTATGCCCCATGCCACATCTCCAAATTTTGGACCAGCTTCCTACTAAAAACATGTAGAAGGGTACTGAGCAAAGTCGTTTGGGCATATTACTTTGGGCATATGAAGTTTTTGCTCATAATTTTAATTTTGTCTCCCTAATTAATTAAACAAAAGTAACTAAGATTGGGAGGAATTCTTTTACTTGACTATCTTATCCTCCAGACTCACTGCTTTCTTACTAGATATCACCATTTGAATGGAATAATCTTTATTTAATCTGCTTGTTCTTACTAGTGTCTCTAGGAAGCAGTCTCAGGTTTATGAGCCATGAAAGGCCTTAAATGTGGAAGCTTCATAGAGGGTGGGGGAGGAAGGATTTTTTTTTCTTTTTTTAAATATTTTTATTGAGAAATAAATAGCAAAGAGACAGCCTCACAACTGATTACTAGTACATTTTCAATAATTAATACATTGAATATTGTTGTCTTAGTGGTTAT
>NDGM011111922.1:0-15312 GCA_002564305.1 Octomys mimax
ATAAAAAGTAAAGCCATATTAATACGCTGAACTGTAAAAGGCTCAAGTCAACAACTTCTGACACTGTCAGTCTTACAGAAAACCCACTACTATTCTGGACTACTGGACTATAATGGAATATTTTGCTGAATTTCTGTACCTAAATGACAATGGAATACCCTTCTCTGACAAAACTAAACAAAAAAGGGGATACCAATGAAAGACCATTTTGTATCTGTATACTAAATATTCCCATAATACATATATTTGTTCAGTTGACAATTTTCCATGGGCCACATACACTTTCTTTATTACTTCTTATTCTGATTTTGTTCTGATGACTACTAATTTCAAATGGCCTTCTTCAAGTTCACTGACTCTTGCTCTTGATTAAGCTGGTATTGAAACTTTCTATTGAATTCTTCAATTCTTTCACTGTATTATTCTGACACAGGATTTGTTTTATTCTTTTGAAATAATATTTTCATCTAGTTTATACATTTTATTAGGTTGATTTAGTTATTTGTCCTGATTTCATTTAATTTCTTAAGCTTTTTAACATTACGATGAGTTTCTTTTCTTTCTTTCTTTCTTTCTTTGTATTTTAGTAAGAGCCTACAGGGTCTCACTACATAGATTGGACTCATAGTGATCTGCCTGTGTTCAGCCTTCCAAGAGCTGGGATTGGGGCTGGGGAGATGGCTCAGTAGAATAAGTACTTGTCTGACAAGCACAAGGGCCTGAGTTCAACCCCCAGTTCTGCCAATAAATAAATAAATAAATAAATAAATAAATAAAAAGAGCTGGGATTATAGGCATGTGCCACCATGCCCAGTATCTATCACCATCTCAGTGCACCCCAAAGACGGGGCTGGCATGGCAGGCCTGGGATCAAACCTCTGACACCTGTGTCTGCCTAAACAGGCGCTTTAATCTGCTGAGCTATTTGGCCAACACAAACACTATTTTATTTTATTTTTATTTTTTGGTACCGGGGATTGAACTCAGTACTTTGCATTTGCCAGGCAGGCACTTATTCTACTGAGCTATCTCCCTGGCCTCACAACGAGCTTCTTTAAGATCATTATTTTGAATTACTTTTCTTTTTAAAATATTTATTTATTTATTTGGTACTGGGTCTTGCTATGCAGCTTGGACTTATAATGATCCTCCTGTCTCAGCCCCCCTTACCACTGAGATTATAGGCCTGCACCACCATACTTTGTTTTGGGACTGGCACTACGTGCCTGGGGTTCTGGGGCCAGCATGGCATGCAGTACCCAGGATTGAACCCAGGTCCTTGTGCTTGCCAGACAGGCCCTTAGACCATCAAGCTATCTCCCCAGCCCCTTGAATTACTGCTGCTCATAGAGTCCCATTTCTTTGGGCTGATTATTAGCATACTATTAGTTTCCTTTGGTGGTGGATGTTTGCCTGTTTTTTATATGACCCATGTTTACTTAAGTTTGTGTTTAAATCTGAAGATGCAAATACTTCTTCCAGTTGTTAGAGACTGGATTTAACAAAAACCTTCTTCAGTTACTTTCTCAGGCTAATAAGGTTGCTATCCAGGATTATAGTCAAGTAGGTTTGGAACTGGTTCATGTCACTGCTACTGGATCTGCAGTGTCATCCATGCTTGGCAGGCCTATGACCAGAACCTTGAGGGAGTGGGTATCTCTTCTGGTCCCTGGGAGGATTTGAATTCTAGGATGTTAGTTGCATGGGTCAGTGCTTGGAATGGTCCCATTTTGGGGGTACACAGTTGGGTTTACCAATGATGAGCCAATGGTTAGTTGTTCAGATGGAGATGACTCTGAAAAGATCCTTACAAGCTTCTTTCTGGGTCACTTAGGATGTCCGTGGGTAAGCCGAACTGGCCCCAGAGCATTCTGAGAGAGGTTGGAGCTGATTTACTAGACCATCTCAGGATTCATAGGGATACTGAGCTTTGTAGGGCTCTCTCTAGTGGTGCAGATAGGCATATAACTTAGTGGGCATCAGGGTAGGCAGCACTGCTTTGGGATCATGGATGAGTGTGGTAGGAATCAAGTTACAGAGCTGCTTCACAATATGAAGCTGGTCAGAGGTATACTGGCCTGCTTCCAGGGGACACAGATGAACCTGCTTTCCTCTTTGTCTTTGGGACGTCAGAACCACTCCAGACCATGGCTGAGAGGACCTGGAGCCATGTTTCAAGGCCACCTTAAGATGCACATTTAGAGCTGCTAGGCCTACCTGGAAAAGCCACAGGCAGATGTGTCTTCAAGAAATTCCTGGTTACACAGGACTGACACAGACTGTGGCTGAGAGGGAGCTAGAACAGAGTTATAGGGTGCACACAGGATTTATGGGACGGAGTACATCAAACCTATGGTCCTCTCCTAGAGCAGGGCCCTGGACAGGCAGAACTGCTCCCAGATTGGCTGAGAGATGTCACTTCAAGTTCCCAATCTGGGACCGAGTTAGGTATGTCTGGTGCAAAAAGACAAGTCGGTATGACTCTTCTTTGGTCTGTTGAGAGATGGTGTTGGTGGTAGGATTATGGCAAAATACATAGATAGGACTGCAGCCAAGTTTATAAGATAACATAGCTATTTCTGTATCTGTAGCAGGGCCTGCTAAGCTACCACCTGGACATAAGTGACTCTGCTTTTTCAAAAATCATCCTCCTTGGACTTGGGCTCCACCAAAATTTTACAACCCAAATTTACAACCCAAATTTTACAACCCAAAAATTTTACAACCCAAAATTTTACAACAATTTTACAACTGAATTGTTGCTGTTGAGGATATAAGCAGAGAACCTCTTATTCTTCCACCTTGCTAAAATCATCTTTCTATCTGTATTCTTATTGCAATTATTTTCTTATTAGAAGAACCATACTACTTCCTAGAATAGCTCTCCAATCCCAGGGAATGAATACAGAAGTGGTGACATGTGTGAGAGATGTGCATAACCTTTTGTGGCTAAATGGCCATAGCTATAGCATTGCTTGTCAATCAGATAAGTAGGAATAATCAACTTATGTAGTGAAATAAGGCAGACTAAAGGGATAGTTAGTTGCTCTATCACACAGGATGGTACGAAGGGGAATTAGTTTCTAGTTTCATGTTTAATATGGGATGGGAGATGCTCTACTTCCTCTGGTGTGTTGGAAAGTCTGGGACTGAGATTTTTATGCACTTGGCCCTTCATTGTTAACTTCCAGTAGTGAGCATAAGGGAGGAAGGAAGAAAGCATTTTCAAAATCCTCTGCCAGGTCTCTATAACTGGGACTGACTTCAGGGGGAAATACTCTCATATATGCAGAATCTTGTATACATATGCATTTTTCTGAATGCAAGCAGAATTCCAAGATATTTATCAGATTCTTAAATGGATCTTGACTGCAAAAAGGCCAGTGTACCCAGTCTAACATGAATCTGTAGATTTCTATTGCTGTCTTGCCAGACATAATTTTGATATTATGCTTTAGGACCACCACTGAGGCAATAAATTTTTCTATATCTGTAGGTTGAAAAGTGAGTATTCCTCAGGAGGGTTTTAGACTTCCAAGAAAAGGAAAGATCTATTTTATAACTCCCTTCCCGTGCATAAACCTGCCCTTCCACTCAGTGCTGATGGCCACTCTTCACCACCATAACTATTTTCCTTAACCTGCTCACCCATATCCACCAATCCTCTCTACCAAATACTATCCTCTCCACCAGTCTTGCACAATAATATGGTATAATACATTAGAAATATCTTCCATGAAGGCAGAAATCATGTTTTTATAGAAACATATTTAGTGTCATACATGATCTACATATTTAGTGCTTAATAACTGTTTATTAAAGTCCAGTTAATTTAATTGGGTTGGCTACCCCTGGGGGAATGAGACATGATTCATAATGTTTCTATGAGCAATTATACCCCTTAATTTAAAAATGAAAGTGTGGGGGATTATTTTTAAATTTGTCTAATTGTGAAAAACCAAAGAAAATTGTCCTTGGATATGTTTAAAGAATATGGTAATGTGCAAAATCATGGATTCTTCAAAGATTTTTCTCTTGAGCCATTATAAAGTATGAGTTAGAGTTAACAAATTTGAAAACTACAAAATGAAAGGAACTCATCTAATTTCAGTCTAGCAATTATAGTTCTTTTGGAGACTACATGAAAAAATCTAAATGTGGTTACTATAGCAGTAAATTGGCCTCCAAGAACCTGTTTAATTTTCTAAAGAAAAAGTAATAAATTTCTACAATACAGCAACCAAACAATGAGGCGAATAATCCACAAGAAACACAAATGTATGTGTAAACAAACAAAAAATGATTCCACGAGAAAATATTGCAACAGGGAATGAACAAAACAAGATTAAACTATTTAGGCAAGAAAATGGATGCCAATTTTTTTTAAAGAGAGTATTTTATGGTGTTATTAAAATGGTGAATGTTTTTCTGAATTTCTTTAGTGGCTAAGAAAATGGGATTTTTATTAAACAGAAGGGGAATTTATCTTGTGTAAGATATGGACATTAAAATGTATACTGGTTGAGGAGCCCAGTGAAAAGGGGATTATTTTACAAGAGCTAAATTTTTAGGTCAGTGCAAGTTATGGCAGACAGATGAGTAAATTTACAGGAATGCACAGGAAAGTTTTCTAATGCATGAATGTTTTCATTAGTGAGAAATATGTTATTTCATATTGTTGACCTAAAAATTTCAAAACATGGATTAAAATTGTGCGATCATACTTAGATTTATTTCAGGGCTGGCCAAATAGCTCAGCGGATTAAAGTGCCTGCTTAGGCAGATGCAGGGGCCAGGAGTTCGATCCCCAGGCCTGCTGTGCTGGCCCCACCCCTGGGGCGTGCTGAGAGGGCAATTGAGATTGGGCATGATGGCATGCACCTGTAATTCCAGGACTTGGGAGGCTGTAAGCAGGAAGTTCACTACAAGTCCGATCTATGCAGTGAGACCCTGTACACCCTATAAACCCTGTTGTAAAATGCAAAAAAAAAAACCCTTAGATTTATTTGGTTAAAATAAAGTACATTGTTAACTCTTACAAAGATAAATGCATTACCCTGGATTAAAGGTAAGCATTTCTAGGATTGCACATTTAATATTTCTATAGTATTCATAGTCTCTTTTTTTATCATGAGGAAAATTCTTTAAAAATGGCAACTTTTCAATTTGTTCAATGTGGGGGTTTGTCTGTCTTATGGTGACTTTAACTGAAGTCATTAGTCATAGGGGTATAGACTTTAAGTTCTCCAAAGCATGGGATTTGTACCATTGATCCCTGCGTTACCAGTGCCTGGCTCCTTGCCCTACATAGAGTAAGTGTGTTAATGTTTGACAAAGAAGTAAATACAACTAATGTTTTCTGAGATGGATTTACTAGCTTATATTCAAATTTGCACAATTTAGAGCTAAGGGAAAATTTGGAGGCACCCATGTGCATCTGTAGTTTGCAAAGAGCGTTCTTCAGAGCCTATTTAACAGATTTTTATCAAGCACCTCCTATGAGCCCGACATTGCACTAGGTCACGTGATTCTACAACATTGAGCTCCATTGCCGAGGGCCAGGGAGATAGCTAAGTAGAATAAGTGCTTGCCTGGCAAGTGCAAGGGCCTGAGTTCAATCCCTGGTTCCACCAAAAAGAAAGCTACTTGAGAGAGAGAGAGAGAGAGAGAGAGAGAGAGAGAGAGAGAGAGAGAGAGAGAGCAAAATGGATGTTAAATTGGAGGTTTAAATTGGACTTTAGCAAATGAAGATGTCTATAGGTTCTGCCCAAGATGATGTTAGTGGATAGGAAAGGAAGGTCAAACAGCTTGTGGTTGAAGATAGTGATAGTAGAAAGACAGAAATATCTTATACTTCTGTCTTCCACTAAGTACACAGAAGAATAGATGTTGGATGAGGAAAAGGATGGAGAGGAAAATTGAGGATGACATTCAGATTTCTGTCCTGGATTATGGTTTCACAGGCAAAGCCACCATGCAGTGTAACAGTGTGATAATCTGTAACAAAGCTTAATTTTGGGTTCCTTGATGATAAGGACTATGCCTTAGTCATCATGGGCTCTCTTGTCAATGCTTGTGTTCACTAGTGTCTTGAAGTGAAGAAGGTAGAAATATGGGTGAGAAGTTTATAGCTTTATGATGGAAAATACATATTACCTTGGATTTCATATTTTGTATAACTAGAGCAAGCAACCAGGAAAAAATGGATCCAGGCTGGAGTAAGAGACATGTTCTCTATATCCCATACTTCTACTGATTAAAGACTCCAGTTCCAATCAGGTTGCTTTCTTGTAACTTTTCCCAGTGACCTGATTCTTCATCAAGAAGAAGAAAAGAAAGCAGATAGAAGCAAGAGGCTAATCTTGCCCAACTGCCCCTAAGGAAATGTGTCACATGCTTTTATGATTTTTCCTACCAAGTTCCTCTCATCTACTACTTCACCCCTTTTGTTCTTCCTATCTTATTTCATATTACAAAAGTATATTAGCATAGCATAGTATTCATATTCCTTTATCACATGATCAGCACATATCAAATAGAAGATTTAGGGAGTAGCCAAAGAAAAGGTTGAAAGCATGTTAGTGTGTAATTTCAATCCATTTCAAATACCATCATTTCTTTATCAAGTGTGTGAAAATCTCACAGTAGTCACAGTTGCTTTAGAAGTTTAAGTCATTGAGCACATTATTTGGGTTTCTGTCTAAATTTGACTTAATTGAAGGAAATATAAAACAGTTATATTATTTTATAGAAGTTGGCCAGTTTTTTTTCTGCAGAGAGCCTGATAGCATCACAGGCTTGGTGGACCACAAGGCCTTTGCTCAACTCTGCTTTTATAAGAAGAAAGCATTCTTAGATAATATGTAAGTGGTGGGTGTAGCTGTTTTCCAGTAAAACTATATTTATGGAATCTAAAATTTGAATTTCAAATGATTTTCAGGTGTCAAAAATACTATTTTTTCAACCTTTAAAAAATGGCAAAATCCTTTCTAGTTCATGGGCTTTGCAAAAACATGTGGCAAGCTAAATGTTGCTTCCACCCTCTCTTTTAAATAGTCCATTTATTCCATTATGTGCAAAGTCTTACTGGAAGTACCTTTTTTTATAAATGCCATTTTCTTCCAGGGTGCATTAAAACACAAGGAAAAAAGTCTTTCACAAGAAAAACTTTTAGAATGCCCGAGGTAAGATTGCTAAGAAATGATCACACTTCACGATAACTTTTTCTCTATCTCTGTCCTACAGCAGGCAATTCTGTCACAGCTAACCTGAACACAGATATATTATTTCTTCTATCATTCTTTAAGCACAGAAATCGATGGAACTAATCACAGAAGCATGTGCCTAAGGAAAAACAAAATGTGACTTCTGCCATTAGGGCCAAATATGGCTCTCCAGGAGGAAGTTAAGGTAAGGCTGAGAGCTGGTCCGGATGAGGTATGTCCCTGCTGACACCCATGCATACCTCAAGATAGAAGTTATTGCAAACAGCAACATTGCAGCTCCCTCCAAAGGTCTGCAGATAGAGTCTCTCTGTACTTGCCTCCCTGGTCCACAGAGGGCTTTGAGCCATTTCTAGGTCTCATTCTTGACACAGGGCAGATATGGCACATGTCTTGCTGTCTGCTCCTGTGTAAGAGTGTTCTCTGCAGATGTGGATGCCCCATGAATACAGGCACAGCTTTTGCAGCCAGCTGTGGGGATGCCACTAATGTATGTTAGATCTGGTAATTCATTAGTAATAGAAATTTATTTCTTGCAGGCTAGGGGACTTGGAAGTATCAACAGACTGGAGTCCGGTGACAACAGCATTCTCACAGGACAAAGGGAGCAAGGCAGCTCCCTTTGACTTCTTTCATAAGGGCACCAATCCCATTATTGAGGTTTCAACCTCATGACTTAATTATTTTCATAGCCCTGCCACCTGCTAACACTACAGAAATTGGTCTTAGGTTCTAAAACATAAATTTAGAGTCAGGACACACTAGCATTCAGACTGTGGTAGTATCCAGCCATCCTGGGACTGGAGAAGGTTTCCAGGAACATGGCCTTTGCCAGTGCTAAAACCAGGATGGTTCGTCACTCTGAACTCAAGGTCTCTTTCTCCATGTTCTCTCAAGGCGTCAATGACTTCCTTCTGAAGTGGAAGCCAAGCAAGGTTTGGGAAAGAAACTTTCTACAGAAGATTCCACAAACATTTCACTTAATGCTTCTCCCAAAGTACAGAGGTATTTTTTAGGAGAGTGAACATGAATGTCAGATGATCCTCTTCTCAATTTCAAGTGTTCTTATGGCTTCAACTTATACTTCAGTCTTGTTTGACAAGATCAGTTTATAAAAGACAAATGCTGTCCATCTTTATCCCTCTGACCTGCTCATAGTACAAGTGGATCTTTCCCTACCACAGGCCTAGCTTCAATTTAGATAACTTCTAAAGACTTCTTTTTCCCTAAATTCACTGAGAACATCACTCTGGTAAGCTTTTAAGGGGATGCTTGATAGATATCAAGGAATGGAAGAAAAAGAGACGTTCTTTATTTCTAAAAGCAGAGGCCACAGTTTGTATCTGAATCTGTAGCCCACCACTGTGACACACACACACACACACACACACACACACACACACACACATTTTTTGAAAAATAACAGAGCTAACGTTTACTTTGGAGAGGATTTCACATGAACATCTAGACTTCTGGCTTTCCCTGAACTAGTGGAACATCTGGAGGTGTTAAACTTACACTCTGCAAAGCTGTAGCTTAGATGCCTCCCAGTTGTTGACCAAAATATATTAAAATGCACAAAATATATTTTAGGTGCATAATTAAGAATGTGACAAAACAGACTCCATATATTCACAATAAAACTGAAACAATAAATCAAGCACCTGTCCTAGCTGTATCCTAATAATCCTTTTGCCTTCTTTGATGATTTCAAAATTCAGTAATAAATCACTCAGTCAAGAATGAAAAAAATCAGTGAACTGTATGTTTATGTATCCATGAGATTATGTATATGAAATTATTCATCACTTAATGCTGAATTTAGGCATTGCATTTTCATCTCCCTGATTATGGAAAATCAATATTTAGTGGTTCTAGAAGGAATAAAAAAATGCAACTTTTGGATATATCAATAGAAACAGGAGTCATGACGATTTAAGGTGAAACTCATGGATCCTTAATGATAAGAGAGTGGACAATTAAGCAATGTGTTTATGGAGCATGTGTTTTTATATTAGAGTTCAGTGGCAGCAGTGTTTTCCATGATGCAAATGTATTCACTGGTGCCTCTGCTCTAAATTAGCCCACATGAAGCTCTTCCTGCAGCTGATGAGTTGTGCAGCAGCACTTGAGATGGGTGGGATACAGGAGAAGGAATCACCTACCTGACCAGGTCGATGACCCGCTCCCTGGGTGCCGCACTGACTGGTTCATCATTGATCATTACAATCTGATCTCCTGGGATCAGTTTGCCTTCAGAGGGGCCACCTGGAAACAAAAGAAAGAGAAGACCATTGGCTGCTCATCCAAGCTCTTTCCTCCCGCTGGCTGACTCACGACCAGTGGTGCTATCAGATAGACCAAAACAAACCACACCTTGTTATCCCTCCTACAAGCCTGAGGCCCAGGATTCTTTCTGAACAATGAAATCAAAATCTTTTTGAGAGTAAGACTCAGTCATTCACACTTCTCTAAAATGTCTTGGGCAAGATTGGGACTCAGGTTAGTAGTACATTCCACACTGTGAGTCATCCGTGGATCCCATTACTGAACAAGGGTGCAGAAGGAGGTAATGTATTGCTCACTAGCTCCTTGTGTGGATGTTGCTTGGCAAAAGACCATGCCCTGAATGGCAAGGCTTCTAAAAGAGAGAAGATAGGTAGCCAGGTAGCTGTGTTAACCTCCTGTACCAAAGCTACAACAATGTGGGCCCATATGAATTCATACAAAATTCTACTTATATGCTCATTACAAGCAGGGGGATTGCACATTGTGGGAAATCACAAGTACCTCAATTAGAGGGTGCTTAAAAGGACCTATTATATGACTTGGTCTTTGTGTTACATGCTGTTGGAATGCTCTCAAGGAAATGAGTGTTCCTATGGGTTAGATGCTAACTGAAAGTGGGAGTAATTTTGTCACAAGCATCTTAATAATTGTGAAATGAAGGAGGCAGTGTTAAGTAAGACATCAGTTGGGCAAGGCAAAAAAGTAGTAGTCACTTATATGGCAGAGTGTGTGGTGGGTGATGCTCCTGATTTGGAGTGTCCTTTCATGTTTGTTTGTGTCTGTGCTCACTTGTAATTATTAAAGTGTCTTGTTTTGTTATGATCCATCACAGTCCCAGAGTGATTTCGTGTACTGGTGATATTTAGTGAAATTGTTTGTGTCCAACAGAACAGCGAGGACCATCTCTGGATGTCAGGGGCTGTTTTGTTCTCCCTGTTGGTTTTCTAGTGAGGGAATGTGAAACTAATGTTTGCTGAGAGGTTGTTATGGGCCAGACACTGGGCTAAATGCTGTGTCTGTCAATTTTACTGAACACTGTGATTCTCTCCATGTAATGAGATCACTGTGGCTAACATCAGTGAAAGAGCTAGCATAGACCTAGGATTGGTTCTCATCCGGGAATGTAGACTCCTCCAAATTCATACAGGCCAATGTCTCTTTTAAACTTGTCACAATTAAAGTTTCATCAGTTCCAGGGCTTCTGACATGGAAACTTAAAGCCATCTGTGTAAAATACACATCTGTATGTAAACAAAACCCCAAATTGGTTATTTGGGTTATCCACACATGTCTAGACAGGTTCAATCACCTCTCAAATGTTGATATGGAACCACATGGTAATATATATGTTTCACTATGTGTGCAGAGACCTGGAAATCAGTGATAGATATAGCTGGAATGTTTTCTTTCAAAAACCATCACTATTACTGTTTGTAATTAAAATGAATATTCCATAGCCGGAACAAAAAACTGATACTCATTCAGTTGTTCTCCACCCACCCAGACACTTAGCATATGTGTCACTCAAGCTGTAACAGAAATTTGTCTTCTTCCTGGGGGAATAAGACAGTAGGAAAACCTTAACATGTACGCATATCAGTGGTGGAAAATATTCTTTTCACAGTTTTTGGAACTGAGATTCAGTGTTTGCACACACAATGAGTTCAGAAAAACCATTTGATAAACTACTGGATTATGTGTAAGTAGTCACTGTAATTCAGTCAAAAAATGCTTAGATATTAAACACTGGCCAAGCACAGGAAAGAATTCAATGTGGCTGTATGCAGAATAGATATTAACCATTCTGAGCAGAAAACCACCTCAGATCAAGAGGACATTATTGCATTTGATCTCTGTTTTTTGATCAAATAGAAATATTCTTGTTTAACCAAGCAAGTTGAATTCTGAAAGCAGCAATGCAGAATCTCTTCCAAACTGTAAAATAGTGGCACCCTTCTGAGAATTGCCTCAGGCCTTTAGTCCAAAGACTGGGTTGTCTTACATACAACATCTGGTCACAGCACTAATATCTCTTGGGACTTGAGGAGAGTGGTTTTTATGATAGACATAGTTTAGCCACAATTTTTATTCATGAAATAAGAGAAACTGGTAGCCTCTGAAATCTTTTTGTGCTTTTGTTATCCTCTTCTCAAAACTAACATTAGTAAAAGATCTATACAATGACAATTACAACACTCTTAAAAAAGAGATTGAAGACCATTTCAGATACCACTGAGTTATAGGATGTTACGGTACAGGTTCTCTTATGTCCTGAGTCCTCACTGACCTTTAATGGATAGGGCCAAAATGCTGGCTATCCTTGTAGCCCTTCTTTTTCTCTAATTTTGGTCTGCAAACTTAAGTTGTTAACCCTCAAGAAGGGAAGCTTAATGATATTATTACCCTGTAACATAGGTAGTTGAGCTTAACATCACTATCTGTCTAAATATCAAACATCTTAGACATAACATGGAACAGGTATTTTCCATAAAATATAGCTATGTTAAACTCTGAGGAATGGATGAAAAAGATGTGGCATTTTTATGCAATGGAGTATTACTCAGCTATAAAGAATGATAAACTTAAAACCTTCATATATAAGTGGATGCCAATTGAAGATATACTCACAAGTGAAATAAACCAGACCTATATGTATAAATATATATAGTGTAATATAAATATTACACTATTGCATAGTGTAAGAGCTCAAAAGAAATAAAAATAGAAAGTTATAACACAATTAAAAGAAAAGCAAGTACTCAGGAATTAAATAACAAAGACAGGGCAAGAAGAAAAGCTAGGAAAAATGACGGGGGCAAAACCATACATTTATATGCACAAGATGGTTAAGGCAATTATCCTGAGAATCTCCATTAGGTTTTTGAAACTAGAAATTAATTGGTAGGATTCTCACCCTGACTGACTATATATGCCAATACCTGTGAACTAATCAACTTCCCTGAAGATAGCAATGTGTAATGGTAGGGTCATGTTTAGAATGCTTGTCATTCTGTTCTTTTAAATATGCACTGCTTCTAATGTTATATCAATTACTGCTATACTGTCTCTCAAGTAAATGTTTGTTTTAAAAAAGGGTAATAAATGAAAACAAGAGACAAAAAAAGTCATAGGACTGATGATTTCAGAAAAGGAAAAGATATTCCTTGCTCCTGGATAGGAAGAAATGACATTGTGAAAATGGCCATACTCCCAAAATTGTTATACAGATTTAATGCAATCCCTATCCAATTATCATCAATGTACCTCACAGATCTAGAGAAATCAATACTAAAATTTATTTGAAACCGGAAAAGATCCACTATAGTAAAGGCAATCTTGGGCAAAAAATGGCAAGGCAGGAAGCATTACAATCCCTGACTTGAAATTACTCTATAAAGCTACTGTGATAAAATCAGCATGGTAGTGGCAAAAAAAGACCCAAGGATCAATGGAACAGATTAGAATATGCAAATACTGCTACAAATACACTTGGTCATCTTATCTTTGACAAAGGGGCTAAACATGTTCACTGGAAGAAAAATAGCTTCTTTAACAAATGGTGCTAAAAAAAAAAAATAAAACTGGCTCTCCTCATGCCAGAAACTAAAACTAGACCCAGGTCTATCTCCATGTACTAAACTAAAGTCAAAATGGATTAAAGATCTAAACATTAAAGCAGAAACATTAAATCTTCTGGAAGAGAAAATAGGTGGACATTTTGAAGACATAGGAGTAGGCACACAGTTCATTAACAAAAACCCAACTGCATGGGAAATACTGCAATGAATTAACAACTAGGACCTCATCTTATGGAAAAGTTTCTGCATGTCAAAAGAAATCACCAGCAGAGTAAAAAGACAACCCACAAACTGGGAAAAATCATAAGCAACAATCACTCAAAGGACTTCTATCTAAATTATATAAAAAACTAAAAAATTTCAGCCCCCCAAATTTAAAGACCCAATCCAAAAATGAGCACGTGAGAGGAATATATACTTCTCTGAGAAAGAAATACAAGTAGCAAATAAATTCATGAAAAAAATGTTCCATAGTACTGGTCATTCGAGAAATGAAAATTAAAACAACATTGAGCTATCATCTCACCCCAGAAAAAATGGCTATCATAAAAAAAAATCAGCTAACCACAAATGCTGGAGAGGCTGCAGGAAAAAACAAACCCTTCTTTACTGCTGGTGGAAATGTAGACTGGTACAACCACTATGGAAATCATTGTGGAGACTCCTCAGAAAACTAGTACTGGAAATCATATCTAACCCAGCTATTCCCCTTCTGGATATTTTCCCCCAAAAACGAAAAACGTCATACCATAGTGATATATGTGCACCCATGTTTATAGCAGCACAATTTGTTATAGCTAAATCTTAGTAAAAGGCAAAAGATTTATGCGATCTGAAGAGAAACCAGAGTATGTTATAGCTAAATCTTAGAAACAACCAAATTGCCCATCACTTGAGTAATGGATGAAAAGGATGTGGCATTTTTATCTAATGGAGTTTTACTCAGCTATAAAGAAAGACAAACTCAAAACCTTTATAGCTAAGTGGAACCAAGTAGAGGCTATACTTATAAGTAAAATAAATCAGACCTAATGCATAAATATCATATTACCTTGCTAGTATAAGAACCTGAACGAATAAATAAAACCTGAAATTTATAATAGATATAGTAAAACAGAAAGAAACTGAACTTAAGGATTAAACAAGGAAGATGAGAGGAGAAAAGATAGGAAAAAAAGGAAGGCGAAAAACATGCAAGTATATATGTAGGATGGCTGAGATGATTGTACTCATAATTTCTATCAGTTTTTTGAAAATAATAGTTAATGATTAGAATTTTCACTCTAAGTCTGTATGCTGATGCATGCAATCTGAGCAAGCACATCGAGGACAGCAATGTGTAATGCAAAACCCATGAATACCTCTCATCTTGGACTTCTAAATGTGTATCATTTCTAATGTCTTATCAATTATTATACTCTCTTTAAAATAAATTAAAATAAAAAAGACTAAGAAATATTAAGATTTCTTGAAAGCAAGTGCTAATATCCAATTATTTCCCCAATCTTTTTTGTTTATTTTTATATTAATTTTAATGAGAAAGAAATACCAATGAGACAATTTTA
Organism: Octomys mimax; assembly: GCA_002564305.1. Classification (NCBI taxonomy): domain Eukaryota; kingdom Metazoa; phylum Chordata; class Mammalia; order Rodentia; family Octodontidae; genus Octomys; species Octomys mimax. The sequence goes on from NDGM011111922.1 coordinate 14,656, forward strand.
AAACAGGTTAGCAGGACAGTTACAATAGTTAATACATTGCATATTGTTGTCTTCATAGTAGTTATTCAGAGTACAAGATGCAGACATGCTATCTTGACTAAACACTATTAGTACAAATCTTTCTTATCATTGAATTAAGAGAAAGTAGCTGTATATCCTATTTTGTATGTACATATATATTTTTCACTACAAAATAGTCCTTCATTTATATCCCTGTTTTGTTTTGTTTTGCTTTTTGTATTTTAGGGAAGGGTCTACAGAGTGTTCAGGGTCTCACTCCTAGATCAGATTCATAGTGATCCACCTGTTTACAGCCTTCCAAGACCTGGGATTACAGGCATGGGCCACCATGCCCAGTCTCAATTGCCACCTCAGCACACCCTGGAGGTGGGGCTGGCACAGCAGGCTCAGGGATCAAACCCCTGCTTACAGGTGCTTTAATCTGCTGAGCTATTTGGCTGGCCCCAACTTTTTTGTTTTGTTCTTGTCAGAGATAGGTGTTCCATTGCCATTCAAATATTGTAGGTGTTTGCATGCAGCAAAATATCCCAATATAGTCCAATAGTCCATAATAGTAGTGGGTTAGCAGAACTAGCAATGTCAGAACTTGTTGACTTGAGCCTTTTACAGCTCAGCATATTAATATGGCTTTACTTT
>NDGM011111925.1:0-11045 GCA_002564305.1 Octomys mimax
AAGCTTGTTCCAAGTAGGTGCTTTAGACCACTGAGCCATCTCACCAGCCCCTTATTTCTCTTTCTATATTGTTATTCCCTGTTTATTGAACACACAATTCTCTTGTTTCTATGAGTTCTTTCAGTATAAATGTAACATCTTTGCCTAGTAGTTCTACTTTGTGTTTCTTCAACAGAAGCTTTTATAAATTTCTTTTTTCCTGTGAATGATTTGTGCTTTCTTGGTTCTTTGTATACTTAATTTTTTTCTTGTTGAGTACTGGGCATTTTGGATATTCTAATGTACAAAAAATATGTTATATATAGATGTATACATATGCATACACATATGTATATACAGTATAGTGGTACCTTGGTTCATGAACCTAATTTGATCTACAATTTTGTTTATTTATGTGGGAAAGATGGCTGTGATCATGTTTATCATCCAGTACAGAGTTTGTAAACAAAAACAAAATTTTTCCAGATGACTTTGTGAAACAGATTGTTTTGCAAACAAGGTATTTGTGAACTGAGGTACCAATTTATATATACGTATGTAGGTATGTATATATGATTGATCTCTAGGTCTTTGCATTTAGCTGTGCACTGGAATACTGCTTCATTGTTTAGCTGTATTTCTCACAGCTCTGCCTCATCCTGTCCTTGCCTAAAGATCCACAGAAGTGAAAGCTTATGTTCTGTTCTGAGCACACATCCTTCCCTAGACAAAGTCTTCCTTCTCAAAGATACACCCGCCTCCTTTTTTCCTTGGTTTTCAGCATGTTTGTTGTTGTGTTCACTAGTACTTTTTCTTGAGAAATAAATTGCTCATTTACCTTTTAGTATTTTTGAGAAATTTGTGTGTGAAATTTGTGTATCTAAACTGCAGAAAAGTTCTGAGGTAGGTGAAACATGGGCCCTTTGAGTTAAACTGCAGTGTACCCACAGACAAGTCAAAAGAAATAACTCTAATTTATTTGGGAATGAGGTTTCTGCTAATGTCCTTGGGTCTTTTTTCTCTCCCCTCCCCTCCCCTCTTTTTGTCTTTTTGAGATAGGGTTTTGCTATTTTCAGGCTGGCCTTAAACTCATTTTGTAGTCCAGTCTGGCCTCAACTCACAGTGATCTTCCAGTATTGAGCTTACAGGTGTGCTGTGCACAGCCTCAGAGCTACATTCTTACAAAAAAGAGCATACCTCTTTAAGGTTATACTGTGGCTGGGTGGGGGTTATGGAAAGGGCAAGTTAAAACACTACAAAGCAGTCCTACTCTCTTTTGATTGCCTTTTTTCTTATTAAGTGTTCATGTGGTTGCTGTAAATTTCTGCTCTCTTCCTAATTTCCAGTAAATGTGACTGACAGCTTTGCTTTATTTTTGGTGTTTCTGAGCAGGCTGGCTGCAAGTATCAGTTTTTGCAGTTGTCCTTATCAGTACATTTTATTTAAAAGCACTTCTGAGAGCTGGCCAAATAGCTTAGCTGATTGAAGTGTGTGCAGGCAGGCACAGGGGCTGACAGTTGGATCCCCTGGCCTGTTGTGCTGGCCCAGCCCCCGGGGTGCGCTGAGATGGCAATTGAGACTGAGTGTGGTGGCACGCGCCTGTAATCCCAGCTCTTGGGAGGCTGTAACAGGCGGAGGATCACTGAGTCCAGTCTAGTAGTGAGACCCTGAACACCCTGTAGACCCTTGCCTAAAATACAATACAATACAATGCAATACAATACAATACAATAGAAGCACTCCTGGACCACATGCATAGTCTGAATTAAAAGGTCTTGTTTTTGTCTGCTCCACTTACATACTACTTTTAGTCTGAATTCTACATGGCATTCTAGACCATATTTCAAGTCTCAGTATTTTACTTTGTAGATCTTGCTTAGTTTTGTATATGAGCATATGATAGTCATCTGAGGACTTCATTAACACCCCTTTCTCCAGGTTCCTCTACTTCATGTAAGGGGTAGAAGAGTGACAGAGCATCTCCCTGTGTGGAACAGCCATATTAGAGGGAGTGGGAACAACACCTTTCCTTGGCTTCTTGATTGGTGTCACACGTGGGGTTGGCTGAAACAGCTCGTTTCAGTTTTCCCAGTATAGCACCTAATTGTGAGGAGATGACACCATTTTTTCTGGTGGTGACAAGCTTGACATTCTCCTCAGTGGCCTTAGCACCTGATTGGCAGTGCAAGGGGTATAGCCTTACTTAATAATAAGGTTCTGTTCTGCAGCAACCCCCTTCTCCCCTTGTTTGACCTCTTCTGGCTAAGGGGAACAGTCAACCCCTGGCCTTTTTTGTTTGTTTGGTTTAGCTACACATTGTGGTAGTCTTAGCTTGTCAATTGCTGGTGTCCTGATTGTTTATTATACAGTTATAATAGACTCCAAGGAATTCATTACCAAGTTTTCCTTTGCTTCCTGTAGACTACCTCTTCTCCTTTCTTCTCTTTTTTAGTATATGTGCTGCCAAAGCGAGCATGCCTTTCTCCTCTTGGCATGTCAGATTTTCTGATTTATGTGCTATTTGCTTTATGTGTTATGCCCAGTGCTTTAAATTGTAATTAAGGGGAGCGCTTGGGTTGAATGTGTTTACGCCATAGTGGCCAGAACAGGGACTGAACCTTTATAACCATAAGTGAATGATTACATGAATTCATGGAACTTGATTTCAAGTTGGCATAGCTTATGTGGTTGAGTGTTACAATAAATATAATATTAAATAAATTAAGATAAATAGGCCTATGGGAATTCAGCCAAGGGAGTGAAATTATTTATAGCTATTGGGGACACAGGTGTCCTTCAGTTTAGTTCTGACTCCAACAAACCCTGCATGCTGAGAAGATAGCATAGCACCTTAAGCGCCTGCTTGGCTAGCACAAGGTCCTGAGTTCAATCTCCGGTACCAAAAAAAAAATTGTGAGATAGATACTCTAACAATAAACTTCCCTTCCATGTATTTGCTTGGAAGAAATCACAAAAGCATTTCTAACCCTGGATATAGACAACCCCATCACCCTCACTGCTTCCCTTAAGACCCCAGCTGCAAGAGTCCACTTTCAGCTTATAGGCTTTAAAGAATTCATGTAAGCCTTTCAAGTTCAGTAATTGCTGGAACTATGTAAAGAACGTTCTGAAGGCACTCTACTTAATAATTGCCATTTTATTTTAAAAGATAAAACTCAGAAACAGCCAAAAAGGAAGCAACACATAGGCTAACGTCTGGGGGCTTTAGTGGTAGTGAGTTATGCATAGCTTTCTTGTGAAACACATTATCCTCTCAACAAATCAACATGTTCACCAACCAGGAAACTCCACTGAGCACTTATTTTGAGAGCTTTTAGTGAGGTCTTATTACATGGGGATGATTGATTAAATCACAGGCTGTGTATTTGAGCTTAGTCTCCAGTGTGCTCTCCATCTGATGTCTGCTAGCCCAGAATTCCAACACCTGCTGATGTGATTGGCTTCTCTACTAAGCAACCCCAGTGTGTTGCTACCTAAGGTCCACTTGAGTCACTTCATTAACATAACAGTCGCCTCTATCACCGGAAAACTTTCACAGAATTGAAGCTCTGTGCTAGGAAGTGTCCCATACACATTCATTGTTAAACTGCACTCATTAAATAAGATTTTATCAAGGTCCCAAGTTCAATCCCCAGTATGGGGGTGGGGGATGGAGAAAAGGAAAAGATTTTATGGTGAATGTGGCACTTGAATTATTTGAAAGTTGCAAACAGGTTTAAACATTTGAAAAGGACGTTTCAAGCTAACATAGTTGCTACTTTGTAATATCGAAGCCTGACTGTTGCAAAGTAATGTATATTACTTTGAGCAATGAGCATAGCTTTTACACAGGACGAACACACAGAGAAGTGTGGAGTTCAGCATGGAGAAGTGTATTAAATATTTTCTAAATGTTAATGTAGAACATATGAAAAGAAAGCCCGATTTGTTCTATAATGATATTTATTAATCATAGAATCTTATTCCTACAGAGCAGAAGAAAGAAGAGATTTATTCATGTTCTTCCGAGGCCTACATTTTTTTGTGAAGTGGTATGAGTATCGTAAGTGCACATTTAAACATTTCAAGGTAAAGTCTAAAGTCTTTTAACTTAAGTATATATAGAATATGAAGGCAGTGCTATTTAGTGTACTTTCCTTAAGGTTTTCAGAGAATGGAAAGTATTTTTATTGGCTTCAGGATTTTTAATTATTTGTGCTCACTGGGATGCTTCTGTATAAATCAGTATTTTATATTATAGGATATTTTGAATGAAGTGTACATATGATCTAATTTATTTTAAAATCTGCATTTTAAAGAGTAATTGACATAAAACAATAAATGCTAATAAAAATATAACAGCCTTGCTATGAAGTATTGTTTTAACTTTCAAAGATGAACTATGTACTTTATTTTTTGTTTATTGGTTGTTTTTTTTTTTTTTTAGTAGGGGGGATGGAACCAGGGATTGAACTCAGGCCCTTGCGCTTGCCAGGGAAACGCTTATTCTACTGAGCTATCTCCCTGGCCCCTCAAAAATGAACTATGTACTTTGATTTTGCATATTTTGAGTTAAATATTGAAGCCTGACTGTTGCAAAGTAATGTTTCTTAAGTCTAATAGAAATATTTTAAATCACTTCTTTTTGTTTGGAGAGCATAACCAGAATTGTGTTTGATTGTGTTTAATCCCTCCAGTCCTTCAGAGTGGTATAGGATTAAATTATCAGTGGTTTTTTTTTTTTTTACGGAACCGGGGATTGAACCCAGGCCTTTGTGCTTGCCAGGGAAGCGCTTATTCCACTGAGCCACCTCCCCAGCCCAGGATTAAATTATCAACAGTTGTGATTCAATCCTTGTACCGCAAAAATAAATAAATAAATAAATTTTAAAAAGGCCACAGTTGTGAGCCACACAAAAGCCAGTTCTGAAAGAATTAACAAATAATATTTCAAGGTTTGCATTCCCTCAAAAGCTAATCAGGTCATGTTGGGTTTAGGATTGGTTTGTAACCCTCCTTTATTTTGGATTACAAATTATTACATTTATTCCATTTGACTGAACTAATAAAATGTATGAAGCATAGGATTTCGTCCAGAATAAAATATGGACAGTTCCCATATTGTAGTCCCTTGAGGAGCTCCCATGATTTTGCTGTATTTTCTTGCATGTAGTATTATGCCAGGACAAATAAGTATATTTGCTTCAGAATTGATAAAACACAATGATTGTCAACTATGTTGGCAGTTATGGTAATGAATGAATTGCCTAATACAGTACTTAACATTTTACTCAGTAAACTATTTCTTTATGTGTTTGAGTGGCTGAGGTTTTTGTGACCTCTAATCCCTATTTGCAGAGCTGGTTTGATGTAAGGATTGTTGTGGCAAATGTAAGACATGTGTATCCCAGGAGGCTGTTTATCATCACTGAAAGTTCTAAAAAGCTGACCATCAGTGCTCTAGGTGCCTTCCATACATGTGGAGAAGTATAATTGGTGTATTATTTTTTAAAGGAAATAGAACATTCTATGAACTGGTTTTTGTTGGTGGTAAAATTACTAGGATGGAGAAATATAGTCACATATGTTCTGTAACCATTTTCTATATCTTTTTCATCATCCCAAATTAAACTGTATTCATTTCCTGCTTGCCCTAGTTCCTGGTAAACACTACTTGATTCTTTTTGTTTCAGTGAATTTGACAATTCTAGGTACTTTCATCTAAATGAAATGTCCTTTTTGTCTGGATTATTTTACTGAGGGTAACAACTTCAAGACATATCCATATTGTACCATGTGTCAGGTTTCCTTTTTAAGGCTAACTGATACTTATGTGTTTTGCTTATCCACTCATCAACTGGTAGGCGCTTGGATTGTTTCCACATTTTCACTGCGTGAATAACACTTCTATGACCACAAGTATATCAATAGCTCTTCATGTCCTTGCTTTTGACTCTTTTGGATGAAAAAATCCAGCGTGAGGAAGTAACCACTTGAGCTAAAGCCTACCCGCTAGAGCCGGGGAGATGGCTCAGTAGAATAAGCGTTTGCCTGGCAAGCGCAAGGGCCCGAGTTCAATCCCTGGTTCTGTCAAAAAAAAAAAAAAAAGTAAAGCCAACCCACTTTTGACTCTTTTGGGAAGTGCATTTATTGGGGTAAGGGGTAGTTCTAAGTTTAAGTTTTGAAAGAACCATATACTGTTCTTCATGAGAGATCTAGTTTCTCTACAATCTCTCCAACTTATGATTTTTTTTTTGGTACCAGCAATTGAATTTAGGACTTTGCACTTGTAAGGCAGGCATTTATGCTGCTGAACTATCTCCTTGGCCCTTGTTGTTGTTTTGTAAAAATAAGTCCTATAGGTAGAAAGTGATACCTTACTATAGTATATTGCTTTTTAAAGGAAATAGAACATTCTGTGAGTTGGTCTTTGTTGGTGATAAAATTACTATGGTTCTGGTTTACATCTTCCAGGTAAACTAGCAATGCTGAGCTTTCCTTCTGTTGATTGACCACTAGCATTTCTGTGATGAATGGTTTTTAGAGTCTTATGCCTATGTTTCAGTTTATTGCTTTTTCTTGTTGAATTGTAAGAGCTCTTTATATAATATAGATATTAACTCCTTATATGTATATGATCTGTGCATACTTTTTCTGGATTGTCATTAAAATAGTATCTTTTAATACACAAAATTTTGAGTAAATTCTGTTTGTCTATTTTTATTATCTGTGGATTTTGGTGTTGGATCTAAGGAATTATTACCAAATTCATTCTGAAAAATAATTTTCTTTGTTTGCTAAGAATTTTGTCATTTAATGCTTAAGGCTAAGTTTTTGTTGTTGTTTTGTTTTATAGTACTGGGGATTGAATCCAAATCCTTAGCACAAAGCAACATCCCTATCCCTTTTTTGTTTTTAAATTTTGGGGCAGGGTCTTGCTAAATTGCCCATGCTCAGTTTGAACTTGTAATCTTTCTGCCTCAGCCTTCCAGAGTGATAAGATTGCAGGCCGTACTAACATATCTGGCCAAGGTTAGGTTTCTGGTCTATTTTGAGTTAATTTTTGTAAGTGCATAGAGTAAAGCTCCAACACCATTTGTTATGCCTTATGTCTAGATGTCCTCTCAAAGCCTCGTGCAGTCATTAGGTGGGACTTTTTGGAGGTGGCTGGATCTGGAGTGTATGGTGCTGGAATCATGGATGTATGATCAGTCCACTGATGGGTTTGGCATAGTTCTGGGCAGGATTAAGGGTGCCCTACTCTGGGCCTGAATGCTGTCTTCCCTAAGGATGAGTAGGCTGGATAAGGAATAAAGGATAGAAAGAGGGTCATAGTTTGCTTGCCCTTGTTTTTTGTCACTTGTTTGTTGTTGCTGTTGCTTGTCTTCTGGTCTACAGAGCTGTCTGCCATGCCACCTTGGTTGGAGCCAGCTGATGATGGATTGAAACTTCTACATACTGTGAGCCGAAATAAACCTTTTCTCCTTTACCTTTGAGTGTTGAGTATAAAAGTTCCTGAGATACCACTCTCTTGTACATGTATGTCCTTTGTTTCCAACACTCTTTGTTGAAGAGACTATCCTTGCCCCATTACATGCTGCCAGCATTTGTGTTGAAAATCATTTAACCATACAATAAATACATCAAGGATTTATTTCTGGGTCCTCTAGTCTATATATTTCTGCATTTATGATAGTACCATACTGCTTTGATTACTGTAACTTCATAATAAGTTTTGAAATTAAGAAGTTGTAAGTTTTTTCTGTCCTTTTTTTCAAGATTCTTCTATTTATTTGGGGGGTCACTTGAGAGTCCATATGAATTTTACAGTAGATTTTTCTATTTCTGAAAAAAAAATCTCTGGGACATTCATTGGCATTAGAGTGAATTTGGAGATATTTTCTAGTCTTACTGGTAAATTTTCCAATCCATGAACACAGGATATGTCTCCATTTATATTTGGCTTCAGTTTCTTTCAACAAAGTTTGTAAGAAATAAATCACTTAATTTTAAGCCTGTATTTCTTCCATTATTGTCAAGAATGAAGTATTTATATACTACTAACAAGTCAGAGTAGTTTTACTTTTTCTCATTAATTTCTGTTACCTTCTGGATCTGGGTGGTATATTTCCTGATAAAGTTATGGTATATTTTCATTGATTTACCCAAGCTTATGATAGTTTATAAAGATTCTAACTTTTCCCCCCAGATAAAACAGAACCTTTCTGTTTGGATAGATTTTACATTTATTGTATATTTGATTAAAATGTGTTCACTATTGTGCTAGACACCATAAAAGTACAAGAATAAGGCTGTGTTCAGTGCTTCCAGCTTTCAGTCACAGAGAAATGGAACCTGTACACAAAATATGAAAGCAGCATACGGTTATGATCATCAATTGCCAAAATAAGTGAGCAAGTTCATAAGCAATATTAAGATAATTATTGTGGCCTTAAGAGATCATTGGTGTTTACGTGGAAAAGTTTAATCTTGAAGTCAAGCCTAACAAATGGAGGAGGGGTCACTTTAGATAAGGGAGAAAACAAAGAAATGCTTAAAAATAGGATTAAATATGGGTTCTGAGATTAGTATATGAGACCAAAGTTTTATTATTGTACTAACAACTGTGACCACAACCAGAAAATTGACAATTTATATATAAGCAATATGTCAGAGAGTAAAATTCTACTTTATCTGAAAAATATTTCCTAGATATGGGACAATACTCTATTTTCTCAGGCTAAGTGAAAATGCAGTAAGATAGCTGCCTTCATAGGAAGAAAAAATTTTTACTTCATCATGCAGGGTGATGAATCATAAAGGAAATATGGGCAATCACTGGAAACATTTAGATTTTCAGAGCTTTTGGAACAGCTGCCCTAGATGCTTTCGAGATACAGTAAAGGCCAGGACAGACAAACAATTGAAAGTTTATTAGACTTTACTTACTTCACTAGTAATGAGAATAATGCTTCTCAAGTGTTGTATTTATACAAAGGCATGCCTTTTAAATGGTGCTCTAAATGCCTTTTAAATGGTACTCTAAACTCCAAGAATTTTTTTTTTTTTACTGCTTTTTAAATTTTTTCACATTACTTTGTTTTGGACTTAGAAATTCAGTTTTTTTGCTTTTATATAAGATTTTTGCACATCTTTGCTTAAAATGTAAAATTCATTCATAATGGGATACAAGATTAATATTAAACCAATACTGATGTTCCTTTACACATTGTTGAAACAGACTATAAGTATGTGCACTTTTGTTTATATATTGCATTGATAGTTGTTAAAAGTATGACCCTATTGGTAATCTTTTTAAGCAAATGAAACTGTTCGGATGCTTTCCCAGGATGATTGGGTTGCCCTCCAGACGAATCTCTTCTATACGGTCCCGAATGTAACGGGTGTCATTAGACTTGCAGAATGTATCATCTGTTACTGAAGTTATGTTGTTAAACTGAAAAAGAAAAAAAAATTGTTCAAAAGTCTGAAATTGATCTATTGCATGCTGTCTAATTGGATTCCACAGACTATCTTATCTAAAAAGTACTTAAAAAATAATAGTACATACCATATATCTTCACAGGAACTAAATCCTTCCTGTGCAATTTAATCATTTTAAATGTGTAGTGTTATTTTAGAAGACCTCTTGCCATTATTTGGAATAATATCCATGTAGCGTGAAGTTTGGAATATAAGATTATATGGGCTAGCTGAAGAAAGTATTCTATCCTAAAGTGTCAACTCAAAATGGATACCGCATCCTTAATTGTGCTCTAAGTGGGCGAAAATCAATTAAAAAATATATTTAGTACAGGATCTTCAGGGTTAATTGTGCTCTAAAGTAGTAAAAAGTCAGATTTTGTGATGTATGCCTGTAATTTTGGCACTCTGGGAGGCTGAGGCAGGAGGATTGGAAGTTCAAGTGTAGCCTGGGCAAGAAACCCTATCTCAAATAAAAAATAAAAAGGGCTGGAGTTGTAGCTCAGTACACTATGGTGATGAGTTTAATGCATCACCACAGAAGAGGAGCGATTTCTTATGATGCTGATTAATTTTAGTTTATTTCCAACTTGATGTTGTACTCTAAAACCAGCTAAAAGTCTCCAAAAGCAGATGTGCACCACTATATGGAGAAAGAAACAAATCAGAGGCCTGAGTGCATCTTCCCTCCTAATCCATGTTAGGATTATTAGAAGATTCCATGTGTACTTCTGGAGACGAATCCTGCTCAAGGGCAAACTTAATACCTACAAGGCTGCTTTACTGGGTATCCTCTGGAAGCAGAGTTCATATGTCTATATATTAATATTCTTTTATGGGCAGTTTTTGGGATTAAATCCAGGCTTTCTGAGGTATAGAGAACCTGTACCAGTGCTTGTTCTCGTTCTCTCTCTCTCTCTCTCTCTCCCCCCCCCATATGTCTGTCTGTCTGTCTGTCTATCTGTCTATCTATCTATCTATCTCTCCATCTGTCTGTCTATTGACATGGTCTTTCTGAGTTGCCTGGAACTCAGAAGCGCAATACTTCTGCCTCAGCCTCCTCAGTAGGTGGGATTATAATGCCCTGCTAGATATTGATGCTTCTAATAAGCATTGTCACGCTACTATAATGATCTAACCATGATTTATACATGGAAGCATGAGTTTTCCAACAATTCATGAGAATGACTCATAGCTAATTAAAGCCAGACATTATTGAAGGAGCAATCATACCTGCAGATGAATTATACGCAGGCTTTCTGGTAAATTGGGAGGCACAGATTCCAGAGCATTGTGGTCCAAGTAGAGGAAAGAGAGCTTATTCAATTTCTGTAATGCAAATTTGGTTTGAGTGTTATTGAAGTCTGCATTCTTTCACAGGATTCAAGTAGTATATACACAAAAAAGGATATTGTTACAAACACATAACACTATCACTTGTTGGTATGGTAGTTTCTTATTTTGGCGGGTGGTTTTAGCTTCACAAGTAATGTGCTTAGCAAGATATCTCTTGAAGCAGTTTTTTTTTTCCCCATAATTTTATTGAGAAACAAATAGCAATGAGACAGTTTCAAACCAAACTG
>NDGM011111928.1:0-21939 GCA_002564305.1 Octomys mimax
TCAGTCAAAATGGAGACAGTCACTCTTCTTTCAAGGAGAGCTGCTCAGGTGGTCCTCCACACATAAAGTGAACAGAAAACAAAATAATGTTTCAGTTTGTGTAGATTCTTGTTTTTAGGTTTTTTCCCCCAGTACTGGGTATTGTTGTGCTGCATCCAGAGCGTTTGTGTTGAGCTCTATCCCCAGCTTGTCCACCTGCCTGTCCCCCCACCATCCTTCTGTCCCTTCACTCCTCCTGTCTTTCTTTCCTTCTCTCTTTCCTTCCTTTTGTTCCATTCTTTAGACAGCGTCTCACTGGGTTGCTAAGTTGCCCAGGCTGGCCTCCAACTTTCCATCCTCTTGCCTCAGCTTCCTAGGGCTGGGCTCCAGCGTGCACCACCCTATACAGTCCTGTAATGTTTTTAGAGGTCACAGCAAGGGAGAGCCAAAGGAATGACCCTTTTCCTTTCCCTGCTGAAATAACCACGGCAGCACCCAAGCTGTTCTCCCTTTTTTTGTTGCCCTGCCTTCGTTACCCATCCCTGCACTCCCAGACTCCCATCCTCCCCCCATCTTCTGAGCATATCTTTATGTCTGGTTGCGCCCAGGCAGGAAAACCACAGGCCTGTGGAGCTGGCTGGAGGGTGACCCAGAGGTGCGGAGCATGAAATGCTGCCTGGGTTTGAACAAGAGGCTGTCAGAGCCCCTTTCAGAAGCACTTGTTTTTAAGAGGACAGTCATGTTTTAGGAGGGAAGTCATTTTTAATTAGTGTAGGCTTCAAGAACGTGATAGTTATATTCATTATGGGAACTCAGTACCTGTATAAAGCATTTCTAGATCATTTTCCTATTCCCTCCTACTGTCCCTTCCCCCTCCCTTCTCCTTCATCTCCAGCAATTCACCTTATGCATGTTGTAGGTTTCTCCTATAGGGGAAACCATAAGATACTTAACTTTGTGTCTGATTTATTTCACTTAAGATGAGGGTTTCAAGTTTTATCCAGTTCCTTGCAAATGGCAGGATTTCATTCTTCATTTTAGAATTTGGAGATTGGAACTGGATTCAGGTAGTTGAGAACTTGAAGTCAACGTGAAGAATTCAACAGTATAGACCACTTTTGTTTGTGAACTTTGGTTCTGAAAAGGAGGTAGAAGCTGGGAAGGAAAGGAGCTTCTGAGCAGGGGGAAAGGGAACATAAATACAGGCCGCTGGAAGTACAGGGATTGCCGGGACAAGAGAAAGGGTAACCTCTGCGACCTTGAGGGCTACAAAGACAGCCAGAGGAGAGCTGCCATGCCAAGATGTACCTATGGATGACAAGGAAACTCAGTCTCGGCCAAGGACCCATAGCTTTGGAAGGTGGGTCCGCAGTGGGTCCCAGACCTGCCTACCTGGAAAGCTGTGCTTCGCTGCTGTAACACTAAGGCATGGGAAGGTCTTTATAGAAGTGCATTGTCAATATCCTCTAGGGACCCAGAGAAATCCAGCGAGGCGTGGCTGTGTAATGTAAATCTGCTCCTAGAATTGCTCGCACTCCCTACAGCATGCCAGTTTATTGGGAATGTGGTTCATTGATTCCCAAGATTCATTGAAATCTTAGTGGTTATTCAGGGCCGGGGTCCGTGGTACTGTCTAGTCAAGAAACCCTAAATTATGTTCTGCTGGTTTGAAAGGTATAATAACATGCTCCCTCTGCATGTGAGAGCAGCTGTCTACTTGGCTCTTCTCGTGGGGTAGCTGTAATACTCTGAAGCGTCCTGTGCGTGGAAACCATGGGGCTCATGGTTCCAACATTGCATAGAAACTTCCTTGAATGTGGAGGCAAACGATGTAGCATCAGGAAAACCTCTGGAAAAATACGCAGTATCGATGCTTTTTATAATTTAATTGCCGCCTGTTCCCAGACTGAATTGAGCTCCGGGAAACATGCTCCTTTCACAGTCGCAGTGTACATTTCGGTGCGCAGCAAGTGACGTGCCGCTCTGGGGCCTTCTCAGCTGAGCACAAGGCAAGGATCCAGGGAGATTTTGTTGTCCGTTGGTAAAGATTTTGTACATGATTGCAGCTAGTTCTAATTAGATTTATTTTTAAACTCAGGGTCTTAAATGATACTAACAGAAAGCAGTAAAGTGAGATGATTATTCTATAGAAAACAACGCACCAGACCTGCCTTTCCTACTTTCTGACCTCTTTGTGCCTGCCTGTGTAGGGGGTTACCGGGGCCTGGAGCTTGGCAGAATGCTGCCCAGCCCAGAGTCGGACCATGCTGGCTGCACAATGGAAAATATTTTAAGATCAGTTCTGTTGAGTAATAGGAGAAAGCAAAGCAAATCTGGAGTAAGTCGGTGATAGAGCAGTTATGTTCCTATGCATGCTTGCAATCTTTCCTCCTTTTTCTTCCCGTTTATATTTTACTACAAAAAAAAAAGTGGATATGGTGACAGTAAGGCCCAGTTTTCCATCTTACTAATATATTATTCTCACTTTTTTTTTTTTTTTTTTTTTGGTGGTACTAGGGATTGAACCCAGGGCCTTTTCACTGAGCTACATCCCCCGCCCATTTAATTTCCTCTTTCAAGATAGGATCCTACTACGTTACCCAAGCTGGCTCAAATTTCTGATTTTCCTGCCTCAGCGTCCCGGAAGGCTGAGGTGACAGGCATGGGCCACATGCCCAATTGTTCTTGCTGGTATTTATTTTGTGCTGAAACATGAAATGAGTGGACCCAAGCCCAGACAGACCTTAGGAGAGTAGGTGCCATGTGCCTAGGATGCCTGGTGCCTGGCACGCAGTGGATTCTGCACGGGTGGTCCTAGCATGCTGCTCAATATCTTCACTTTCTGCTTTCCTGCTTTCTCAGTTCAGGCAGCAGCTACCAGGAGCTTGGCAGGGTCAGACATGAGAAAGGTGAATCACGGTTGCTTGTTGACAGTGAGCACTCCTGGGTAGAGTTTCTTGTTCTTTTCCCCTAAAGAAGCACACTGAGGATTAACAAGAAGGTCTTACCTCCCCAGAATTTGCCACAGAGACTCTCAGAATAGATATGCCTGGCCTTCCTGGGAGCCCCACAGTGGCAGTGACCACCTAACTTACTTTCTTGGAATTGGACTTAGGAATGAGGGGATACTTTGAGGGAATAAGATACGGGATGGTTTTTGATGGTCCCATACCTTTTAAAACACTCACATCTCTGAAAGACTTTTCATGTTATTAAATGCCTGTGAATCTAGCTGGCATTAGATGCATTTCAAATAATTATGGGTATCTGAAGTTTCTCCAGAAGGGTTGGCCCACACCTATTGTCTCAGTTTCATTGGTTCCTTATGAAATGTATCTTTAAGAATAGAATGGAATTCTCAGTAGCCTATCCCGCTGAACAATACTCCTGGGGAAGAATAATCCAATGCTCACTGGAAGGAGTGGTGCTTTTTTCCCTGCAATCAAAAGAGTGATTAAGTGTCTTGCCACTGCCTCTAGCGGTGCTTCCCATTTGCCAGTGAGAAGTGTGGATTTCAAACCCCTTTTAGTCCTGAGTCGGCCTGCAGAGCCTCCTATCAGACTTGATCACAACTCTCCGCTTAAGGAGGGTTGTGGTGAACAACTCGCAGGTGTCAGCAGTGCGGTCCTCAGGGTGTTCTTGTTGGAACAGGAGTGAGTGCAGTTGCAGCTCACTGTAGTTGTTTTTTCCTAACAGGTTCTTAGCATGATCATCAACGCAGCCTATAAGCCTGGAAGGGTATTAAGAGAGTTACAACTGGTGGAAGATCCATACTGGAATTTTCAAGAGGAGACACTGAAGGCAAAGTAAGTGTTTTCAATCTCACAAAATAAGAGTTTTTATAATAGTTCACCTTTCCTTTGGACACCTGTTGTTCCTGGTTTTGACATGGCCTAGAGAAGTGAGAACAGATAGAAGAGCCACTGTTCTGCACCTCTGTGTGCTGATGCACACTTCCTCATGGGGTTCGCTGTGCTGAGTTGCTATGAGCCTTCGAATCCCTACTATAAAATAATGATGTGCTTCACAAACACTTTCTTGTGATACACATTCAGATTATAACCATACTGTGTTTTTGAGCCAATAGATGATTTATTTGCATGGAGAAAAAGTGATAAAGAAAGGGTATCTCTTATCGTTATGACCAGTACGTTGAACTGTAGCTCTGAATATTTGGTAACATAAGCTGGGCACAGTGGTCCGTGCCTGTGGCCTCAGCTCTTCAGGAACCTGAGGCAGAAGGATCACAAGTTTATGTTTCACCTGGGCAACTTAGAGAGCCTAGTCTCAGAAAACAAACAAGCAGAATTTATAATGGGCTAGTACTCTGGCTCAGTATCAAAGCTCTGGCCTTACTTCTTGGTACTGCCAAAAAAAAAAAAGTAATGTGAAAAGAGTAATGTGTACCAAATACAAAGGTTTTCTACTCTGCGACTTAAGAGTTTTAAAAGATAAAAGGAAACTATATATCTGTTTGGTTTGAGATTTAAATAAAATGTTGACATTCCATCCAGTAACTTTCTTTTATTTAGAAAAGGGCTAACTGGAAAAGTGAAAATTAGGGGCCGGGGAGATGGCTCAGTAGGACACCAGCGCTTGACTGGCAAACTCATGGATCTGAGTTCAATCCCCAGTTCTGCCAAAAGAAAAAAAAAGTGAAAATTGTTTTGCTTTAAATTTTTTGACTTCTGCAAGTGAGGGCAGGAACTGTAATCAATGTGCTTGAACTTGGCTGTTGAGAAGATACACAGGGAATGATCCATTTCTCAAGATAGTGTCCTGTTAAATCCTTGCTTGTTCTCAGAGGGCTTTCAGTACCCATTATGGTTTACCAATAGAGAAGATATTGCTGGTTGACTGCTTTTATAATACTGTTCTAAATTATCTTTATATACAATATTTAGAAAGTGGTGTTTTGTGGTTGTTGTTATTTCAGACAGGGTCTCCCAATGTAATTCAGGCTGCCTTGATCTTACTATGTAGCCCAGGATGGCCTCGAACTCACGGTATCCTCCTGCTGGGATTATAGGCATGCACCATCATGCCTGGCTAAAGTGGTGATTTTTAAAGAGTGAACTACTTTTCATAGCTAGAGTATATCTGAAGTCTTTTTAAAAGAATGTCCCAGCCCTGTTAATACTGAAAATGAGGGAAACTTAGCGATATGTTTGACCAGTAGCCTTTCTCAGTGTGGTTCATTCCTACTGTACCAGGTGCAGACAAAGAGGTACCAGGCTGCTACTGGATATCACCTTCAGTAGTCACCCAGTCTTCCTGATGTCTTTTTATAACAACTCTATACTTTGAGATTCTATAAAAACCTTTAAGGTCTAATGATATGCTGCCAAGTTGCTGAGACTAAGAAGAATATATATAAGGAGAGGATTTATTTGTATAAAGTCCCATGGCAGTAAAAGGTGTCATCATTCTCTTCCTTCCCAAGTAGTACTTAAATGAACTTCCTCTCTAGTGCAGAAAAATAGCAAAAACATGTTTTCCTTCCTAATACTCCATAGCTGTCTAATTTACATAAGGGAGAGATCGTCACCTGCAGTAGAGCCTGTTCTTCTAAGGTCCTCTCAACAGTGATGGCAGAAATCTTGAGTCAGCATTGACGCAGACAAATCCTTCTTCTTCATTTGAAACTTTTGGTTCTGCCATCACCTGCAGAAGAACAGGCTCTACTGTGGGTGACGATCCCTCCCTTATGTAAATTAGACAGCTATGGAGCATTAGGCAGGAAAACATGTTTTTGCTTTTTTTCTGCACTAGAGAGTGCAACCCTGATATACCTAATAGATAGGGAAATAGTGGAAAGTCTGAACTCTTAAATCCCATTAAAAGCTCTCCTTCTAAATCAGCCAGTAACTTGCTCCCGATACCAGAATGAGAGAGCGAGAGTTCATTTTGTGAGTGTTTGCACTCATTTTCATGTTACCAGGTCGATCAGAGTTTTATAAAATCCAGCCTGATACAATCAGAACAGACACAATGAAATCCAGCTCCACTGAGTAGTAAAGACAACATATTACCTGTTATTACCACAGATGACAGGACGATCCCCAGCAAAGTCTTACACAGCAGCTTATAATGAGGCGACGTCTACCCAAACAGGGCTTCAGCTGTGCTAGAACAGAGGCAGCGTCTCCAAGCAGCTGCTAATGATGACAGGTTTACAGTCAGCAGGAGCCTTCCCTTGACAGCCGTGTGTGTTGAGTCACCTCTGTCCCTCTGATGGAAAAAGACAACTTTTTAGATTATGATAACTTGGCTGTTTTCTTGGATGCAAATGGGAGGAGAAGGAGCTGGCTTCTTTCCATTTACTGAGAGGTAGCAATGGTTTCTGTCATGAGTAAAGTAGCAGAGCTGAGGAGGGGCCTGCATTCAAGCATGAAGTGGTCCTGGCTGTTGTGGGAGCTGGGTTGTCTTCAGGAACTGCAGGCCTGGAGACTGGCCACTGAGCTGTGTGGTAGGTGTAGCCTAGGGTTCACTGACTTGTTTTCTAAGGAACAAATACCCTTTTAATTGACAGTTTGAAGATGCCTTTGAAAGGTTTTGACCTGTAAATACAACAAAACTAACACAATCATATAAATTGTCTGTTAATGATTTGCTCTATCTAGCCACCTAGCCATACCTTTTATGCTACTGGGGAAATGATTGCAATATTTGAACAACAGAGAAGGTGTCTGTCATGTTATCAGTCCTCCACATGTATTGAGAAGCAAAAACGTCCTAGCTATTTAGTGTGAAGAAAAAGTGGATTATAATAGAATTTATTTTAGCTGCTCTAGAAGAAAAGATTTCCTTCTTTCTGATGACTTCAGGTATTTTAAATTGACCTGCAGTTTTAAAAATTTGTAGAGGAGGAATTTATGTTGTCTCTCCAAGGCTATGCATCTAGAGACATTTAAATGTGTATGTCACATGTGTTATAATCTTTTTGGGGAAAAATGTTAACTTTTCTTTGAACAGATTTTGTGCTAATTGTGAAAGCCAGGTGAAGGCCTAATAGGTTTTCCATTCCTTTGTTTCATGTGTTGAGAATATTTAAACAGGAAGTATGCTGGTATAATTCCAATTAGATTTCATTATCACTTTCTTTTTTTCTTCTCATTAACTTTATTGAAAATCAATAATTATATAGCACATTAAAAATTGTAGACAAATATTAAAATTTGAAAGATATAAGATGTAGACAGAGTGAATTTTAGAGAAATACTTCTGAAATGAATATATAGCATGAGATTGTTAATAGATTGTACATTGTAAATAAATTATTTGTGAACTTAAATGAATATAACAATAAAAATTGTCAAAAATAAAAATGAAGAGGAAAGAATTTATAGATCAATTCATTATCACTTTGGCAGAGGCAGGAAGCTAAGTCAGATCTATATACTTTTAGGTAAGATATGCTCAGCTCTCTGGAAGTATTTTGGTTTCTTTTTAATAAGCAGGCTAGGTTTGTGTGTGCTTTGGCTTACTCCACCCACCTTTCTTTTTTCATTTTTTAAATTTTGAGGCAGGGTCTTGTTAAGTCTCTTAGTTGTCCGGGCTGGGCTTGAACTTGCGGTCTTCCTGCTTTAGCCCCCCAGTGTGCTGGGCTTACAGGTGTGCCACCATGCCCAGGTGACTGCTTCTTCACTTCTGTTTCGGTTTGCTTTGTTTCACTTTGGTCCTTTTCTCAAGCCTGTATTTTATGCTGAGTAAGATGTAATACTTGGCTCTTGGTGATTGATGTGGGAAAGGGTTCCTGGGTGGAGAAACCTTCATTGGTTTACAGACCTTGATTCGGTGTTAACTTTGGTTTACCTTGTGCAGATGAGTGGGATGCGCTATCCTGAAAATGGGTACAGCAGACTGAAGCAAGCTGGGGAGCCAGCCCGACTCTGGTGCAAGCTCCACTTCTCTGGGTACTTAAATTCATCCTATTACGGTGTGGAGTCCCTGGTTCAAAGGAAGAGCATTTAGGACATTTTGAAGAAGTAGCATCTTTCCAAAAATAAATTCAGCAGCTCATTTGTATATAGTTCCTCTTGAAATGTAGGAAGTAAAAGGAAAGAGAAATTTCAGAGCAGTTCAGTGTCATGAGAACGAAAGGCAGTGAGCCATTACACTACCCTGGTGTAGGCAAGGAAGATGAGACTAAGCAAAAGTTCTGTTTTGAAGAAACATCCCAACCTGGCTCATGACCTCTGCTGTGAAGAATGTTTTTCTTGTAGCAAGTAGAGTGTCGCTCTTTCCACAGGGTCATTAGAGTCGCTCTTTCCACAGGGTCACTAGAGTTCCTTGGTTTCTCTTTTACTTCTTCCTGCAGTCTTTGAAGCAGTGAACTCAGCTTAAGAACGGGAAACACACAATGTGCAATGTGTTAATTATTGAAACTGTCATACTAATTGTTTTTGAAACTGTGTCATTGCTCTTTGTTTCTCAATAAAATTAAAAAAAAAAAAAAAAGAACAGGAAACATTGCCTCCACTCCCTCACCCCCATTACCACTGACGAAATTTTCCTAAGAGGTCCTGGAAGATGAATGCTAGACTTAGGCCCGACTGATGTTATCCTGTGTGGACCGTGCTTTTAGTTATAAATGGATCATTCCATTTCTTTTCACCTCAGAATTCATTCTGGGTTTTTTTTTCTTCCCCCTCCAGTCTTAACCTACTGAAGAAGGGATGAGTCTTCCTAGTCCTCCTTTTGCTCTTTTTCTCAGTGTCTTTCTACTGTAGCAATAAGCACAGACACAGGGTAGTAAGTCTTCTCATTGGTTAGAAGGAAAAAATTTGAAGGCCATGCAATGCTGCGTTATTGAAGTCAGGGAGAGAAAACTTTTCCGCAGAGCCGCTTGGGTTCTATATCCAGGAATTCGAGAATTAAACTGACTGTGAACACATCAGCTGGAGAAGAAAGGGGACTGATTTACACGTGGGGATGCTCAGGGATGAGCACCGAAGGAGGTTAGCATGGGGGGCTCCTGTTGCTACCTTAGTAGGACGGAACGCAAGGGAGAAAAAGCTTAAGGAAAGAGGGGATCTCCAGGGCAGAGTGAGTGACAGAAATAAGAAAGTGGGCCTGACTGACCTCTGCAGATCTGGGAGCAGCAGGCAGCAGGCCTGGATGTGGTGGAGTGGGGCGGAGACCTCTGGGCAGCTGGTCCATGAGCCTGCCTATGAAAACTTGGTAACTGTGCTCCTGGCTTTCTGGACTTCTGAATTCAGTATTAAAGTCACCACTCTTAAAAAGGTTAAGAAAAGGGAGGGGAGGCTCTCAGAGAAGGAGAAGTTGGATTATAGGAGAACAAACAGAAGATAAGAAAGCTCATGATGATATCTGTTTGTGTGGGCACGAGCAGTCTTTTCATCTTCACCAGCGTGAAAAACTCCTCTGAAGAGGGGATTTGGGATGGGTTGGCTTGGCTGTCTCTGCAGGGAGCACACACTGCCCCAGAGCAGATCTATGGCAGTCTCCTCACGAAGCTACACTTTGTCCCTTTCATGTATCTCTGTCATTCTTTGATGTTTTTATTTATTTTATGTTTTACTTTCTGACTCAGCAGCATGCTCCAGACGCATCTTCTTTC
The DNA here is from genome assembly GCA_002564305.1 of Octomys mimax. Lineage (NCBI taxonomy): Eukaryota > Metazoa > Chordata > Mammalia > Rodentia > Octodontidae > Octomys > Octomys mimax. Next base: position 9,563 of record NDGM011111928.1, read on the forward strand.
CTACCCTCTGTCCAGGAATTAGCTATTTCTCCAAGGAGCCTTGGTGTTCCTTGTAGTCTTGTGATTTGGGGGATGGGGAGGGGGATTGTTAATATGCTGTTTAGAACCTGAGCTCTGACAAGAGCTGTGCTTACTGGTAGTACAGTATAGCTGCTTCCAGGCTTTCAGCAGACAGAGCTAGGGTGTTTGTGTACATGTGTCAACCTGTATACACATAGATGTATCGTGCATCTACCCAGGCATGTATAAAAGCCACATTTGTAGTTGTGTTTATATCTATTGGGTCAGGAGCCCTCAAGACCACCTCTCCTTCCGAGACTTGCTACAAGTAATAGGGTTAGCATACAGTTGCACCAGTGTCTACAGATTGTGTGTAGTAGTGTCATGAGGAAAGTAAACACAGGCAGTCTGAAACAGTCTGCCTCCCATGCTGTCTCTCACCGGGGGCACATGAAGGCACCTACTCCTTCCCCAGCAACAGAATTCAGGAGTGCAGGGTGGTGTTCGAGAGCAGGGCAGCCAAGCCCAGAGCTCTTCTCAGGCTGGCCCCTCACGTGCCTCTTGTCAGTGCCAGATGCCAGAATTCTCGCAGGAGAGCAGGGGTCCCAGCATGCCATATGTATTGCACAGTCCAATCACAGTGAACTGCGGTAGTCACTGGAAATCCCAGTTCCCAAGTGCTAGGTAGCAATATGTCCTGCCAGTTGGCCGTTCTAACGACAGCAGCTCCTGGCCTGCTCTGTCAACCCCTTCCTGCACGCTCATTATTGGTTCTGTTCCCGGGCCAGCAGCGGGCCTGCCCCACCCTGCCCTTTCCTTTGTGGCAGTGGGAAACCTGGCTCGTTCCAACTTTGGGAAATGCATTTGATCAGGCCCCTGCACCACCACAGTGTCCCCACTCTCTCGCACCATCCTCTATGCAGATGACTGCCTCAGCCATCTCAGGCTGAGGGCAGGATGAGCCTTGCCGCCAACACCCAGGGACTGGCAGGAGGACCCAGACCAGGATGAGGAAGGCCCTTCCTGGTTGTGAGTTGTGTCAGCGAGCCCAGCCCTCTTTATTTCTCCATCCCCTCCCTATGTGAGTGCGCATGTGCGCACACACCCACCCAACCACCCACCAGTTGCTGGATGGGAACCATCCTGGGAAAGACCAGGACAAGGCAGCTTTGGCATCTAAGGCCAACCCTCCTGGGGCTGCAGCTGGGAGCTTCTGCCATCACCTGTGACAAGCAGGCCCAGCACCCTCCTGGGTCAGTCCTTCTACCACCCCTGTGGCTTCTAGATGGAGTCAATACAGGAAGGACAAGAAAGCAAAAAGCCATCCGTATTTTAAAATTGTGCTATAAAGCTCAGGTTCATACATTTGAATCGGTTTTCCTCATTATTAAAAGTTTCACTGAAACATTTGCTTCTACTGAGTCACCCCAAACTTGGAGGGAAGAAAGCTGTCCTCTTTCCATCTCACACAAAACACGCTCCCTGCACGCCCGTCCCACTGATGTGTCGCAGTAACATGTGCTTTGTAATTTGAGGATCTTAGCTTGATATCTAACCTGACTTGCACAACTCCTTTTTTAAAGTCATGTTAGTGTTTTATTAGGGACTTCAAGAATCTTGATATTGGGCTCTTTTAAAACAGCACCTTAAGACAGTCACATGCAGTGGATGAAACTGCAAGAAAAAACAGACACAGGCAGTGTTGTAATTCTGCAGCATCCGCCACAAGAGGAACGGGTGTTGTTGCCAGAGCTGTGCTGCTTTTGCCATGAAATATAGCAGAGGAAGCAGAACCCCTGCTCCCCAGAAGGGCAGCCTAGAGCCCCTCCTCCACGACGCTGAGGGATGACCCACTTTACATAGGGCTGACAGAGGTTCTAGGAAAATCAACATTTGGGAAATGATAGCTGTGATTTTATCTACAAAGCATTGCTTGTTAGTTCTAGCTACACAGAGTCAAGCTGGGCACATCAGAGACCTGACGGAAAGGAAAGGCAGAGGCTCTGGGTTATGAATGCAAAGTATTTTTCAAGCTAGAATTTAGTTATTGTGCTATTGGGACTTTAAACGTGATTTATTAGGTAGTATATATGTATTTCCCAGGCTCTGCTAAGACATTTAAAAACAAACAGGTTATGGTATACTCAATAGGAGTTTTTCGGGGCTGAGGAGATGGCTCAGTGGAATAAGCACTTCCCTGGCAAGTGCAAGGGCCTGAGTTCAATCCCTGATTCTGCAAAAAAAAGAAAGAAAGAAAAAGAAAAGGAAAAGGAAAGGAAAAAAAAGTGGTAGTTTTTTGTATTTCTATAACCGCATTATTGTTTGTGAATCAGGTCAAGTTTTTGAAGTGAATTTTTATTACAGGTTACAGAGTGGTGTCCCCTTTTTGTACTGATACTGGTCCAAATGGCCTGACATTCCTGGTGCATCCTGTTGCGACTGACAGGCTAAGTGTAAGGAGGACCGGGCTGGAGGAGGGCTTCGGGCCTTGCCCTTCCAGCCGGCCTGTCGGCTCACCTTGGAAGTTTATTCTTCTTGGTTCTAGTTGGTTTCCCTAAAAATTAAACAGGTGTGTCTTCTAGAGTAACCAGTATCTGCTGTTTTCTGCAAGATAAAATGTGCAGGATTTCAACTTAGAAATGAGGGCACACCCTGGAGGCAGAGCATCCCAGGCCACGGTTTTAATGCACCCGGCTGGCCCTGGCTGCTGTACCTAGGGATCAGGAGCAAACAAAAACCTGCAGTCTGGCGCCAGCTGGAAATGTTGTCATTATCTTGCGCCCACGATAGATTTAAATCTGTATGGAAAAGTGACTAAAATTTAGTTCTGAGTGTTCCTCGTGTTCCTGTTTTCTTGGTTTATGCCATATTAGCAAAAGGACTTGGACAGAAGCTTCACAACCTCAAAACAAGAACCCTCCAGTGTGCCTTCTGTAGATCTAGTTGTTCTGTGGTAATGACCTTGTTCCACCTTTTCTCCTAGACACACTCTCCCTCTAAATCTTTTGTCATCCTGGGGAATGCAGTTAATTTTTATTTCCTCCAAAAATTTCTACTTTTTTTTTCCTTTTTACAGTACTGAAAGTTGAACCAGGACCTTCATACTTATTATTATCGTTTTTTTTTTTGAAATGGGGTATCATTAAGTTGCTAAATTGTCCAGGCTGGTCTCACATTTACTGTCTCCCTGCCGCAGCCTCCCCGTGTGCTGGGATTGCAAATATGAGCCCCAACGCTGGGCCTTAGTAATTACACTTAAGCAATATGGATTTTACTTTTCTCTGTTGCAACCAGGTCACAGGGAAGACTGCAAGAGATTAATATTTAAATATCACGGCAGTAAAGTGACCATCTCTGCAAGCAGTGTTAGTTATAATCTGAGATTTCTGTGCCATCAAATGAATTCACGATAAGTAAATATAAGAAGTGTTTGGGCTGTCAGGTCTCATTTTGTTGGTGCTTTGAGAAGTTTTGGGGATAACTACGGTACCCATAGTTTAAATTGTTCTTCTGAAGAGAAGAGAAAAAACACAGATGACCACAGAGTTACAAAATATAAATCAAAGAAAGAGAAGTATACAGCAAGCAGCACCAGGGTCAGGAAGAAAGCTTTGTGGGTGGAGAACTGTCTTCAGATCCCTGTTCTCGTCCTTCCCTCGCCCACTTGAGGCGTGAGAGTCAGGTTGGTGAGCCCAGGCTTCCCTAAGGGAACAGTGCACGCCGGGCAGCTTCAGCAGCAGCCATTCATTTTCTCACCAGTCTGGAGGGTGCAAGTCCAAGGTTATGTTGCTGGGGGGCACCACCTCCTGATGCCCCCCTCCTTACCATGTGGGTGGCTGTCATCTGACAGTGTCCTCACACAGTCTGCTGTCACATCTCTGACTTCCCTTCTTCCTCTTGTCAGGACATCAGTCCTATTGTTCCAGGGCCTGCCCTGTGAACAGTGTTTAACCTTCATTTCCAAATACAGTTGCATTGGGGTTCCCCCAATTCATAGGCTTTTACCTATGAATTGGGGGAGCATAGTTCAGTCCATAACAAAAATGAAAATCTCTTAGGTGAGGTCTCTTGGTTACATTAAACCTTGTTTTTTTGTTTTTTTTTTTTCTTTGTCTGCTTGTTTTGTTTTAAACTAGAGAGATACATTTCATTATTCCTCATGTATAAATAAAGGCTTTCACCTTTTGAAGGCCTCAGTGGAATATAAAATACAGATTCCCACAGAGGATATTGATTCCCATGCCTGTTCTCTGAACTGCCCTGTGAACTTATCCATTGACTGGCTCTCCGTGGAGATCCAAGTCCCTGAGGAGCTGCTGCAGGTATGTGAGCTTGGACAGAGGCAGATGCACGGCTCTGTAAAGAGGAAGCCTCGTGCAAGGCAGGAGAGCCTTAGAGCACGTGCCTTAAACAGGCACAGTGCTGTCCACAGAGCCCCTGCCACCATCCCATCTTAAGGGGACAGGACTTCACCAGCTCATGTTGTTCCTGATACGCCCTACTGACAGGCTTTTTTCTGTAGCTGCTGCTAGTTCAGTGGTGGTCCATTCTGGTTCTGTGGACACCAGACCTCCTGGCTGCCTGCAGTGTCGGTAGCATCAGGAGCCCTTACGTGGTCTGTTTATTTTGTGCGCCTGTGCTGTAGTTTCTGTGGTTTTTATTTTTCTTGAGGAAAATCCGCTTTGTTACTCTGCTTTTTAATGTGCTCCTTCTTACCTTTCTGCCGTGGGACATTTAGGAATAATGGAAGTTGTGCCCATTTCAGCAACGATCTTGACAAAGCTGTTATTCCAGTGTTCAGAATCTACATGATTTTTCCAAGTGGAATCATGATCCCATGTATGCCTCTGTTTTTGAGAAGTAGAATACAGTGGCAGGAAAACATCCAGTAGATTTCATTAGCCTCATTTTGAGAACCATGCGTAGTAGGTGTGCACCATGTACTACCGATGCTCAGGGTGAGATTGCAGACCGTACAGAGAATCTATGCTAAATGAGAATCTTTACTGCAGATTACCACTGTTAATCACATTATTTTCTGCATGTGAGTTTGCATTTTTTTCTTTTCTTTTAATGTATTTAGGACAGGGTCCACAGGGTCTCATCACACAGATCAGGCTTGTAGTGATCCTCCTGTTTTCAGCCTCCCAAGCACTGAGATTACAAGTGTGCGTCATGACACACAGTCTCATTTGACATCTCAGCGCACCCCAGGGGCAGGGCCAGCATGGCACACCGGGATTGAACCCCAGTCCCTGCATCTGTCTGAGCAGGAGTTTGCATTTCTTAAAGATATATTTGTGAAAGGGCCGGCCAAATAGCTTAGTGGATTAAAGCACCTGCAAGATGTGGAGGGGCCAGGGGATTGATCCTGCGCCTGCCATGGTGGCACGTTCTTGTAATCCGAGCTCTTGGGAGGCTGTAAATAGGCAGATCACTACAAGTGCAATCTAGTAGTGAGACCCTGAACACACTGTAGACTCTTTTTTTTTTGGTATTTTAGGAAAGATATTTTTGTGAGATTATAAGGAAGTATATAACGAATAAGTGAAAAGCACACACAGAATGCTTTGTTGTTAGAAATGAAGCAGCTGCTTTTGGAACGTACTACGGTGACTAAGTCTAAACAGTAATTTGATCTCACTATTGCTTTCCCTTTCTTTCTTTGTAGATACAGAGGAAAAACCTACAGAGCTGTGGTCAAGATCGTGCGAACCTCTGACCAGGTAGCGAACTTCTGCCGACGCGTGTGTGCCAAGCTAGAGTGCTGTCCAAATTTGTTCAGTCCGGTGCTGGTTTCTGAAAACTGCCCAGAGAACTGCTCCGTCCACACCAAAACCAAATACAGTGAGTACATGTGATGAGAAAGCAGCGGCCATGACAGGCTGCCCGCAGGGGGGCGCCGTGGGGCTTCTGTTTTCTTTTTAGCCTTTGGGGTGGTTTCTCATAAGGATTGTTCCGGAAAGTTCTGTAAGATTTGCTGTGATAGATCCCTGCAAGTTTTTAAGGCATAAAGAAAGGATGATTCCAAATAGGATGGGTTGTCATTGGTAGGCTACAGAAAGGGAGAGACACGAATGTCATAAGCTCACTTCAGGAGTTCCCGTGGTTCTGCTGATCTAAAAGCAGCACTATGGCTAGGTGAAGGGCCTGATAAAATGGGTATGGTGATGCAGTAGCTGGAAACCAGAATTGTCATTAGCTCGCTTTCCACTGCAGAGTTGTAATGACTCCTCAGTTGTTTTTCTTGCTGCATGCTCACCACAGCTTCTCCCCTGCGTAGGTGCAGCCCTCAGAATGCTGGAGGGCTCTGCAGTAGCACACATCCCTTTCTTTGGTCCCAGAGGCCTTGGTTTTCCCACTGTAAGGCATAACCCAGCAGTGGCCCATTCTGCCAGCTGTTAGCATGCGCCACTTCTGTCCCATCCCGTGTAGACACCCTGCCTTGGGCTGACTCTCTGCCCCCTTCCTGTGCTCTCACCACGTTCTTCTCCTTCCGGGTAGCCACTCCACGTGCTCTACCTCCAGTATCTCAAGCTCTGAAACCTGATTCACAACATCAGATCTTCCTATACCTTCCTCAGTTGTCTTATCCCGGGGTGATGACCTGGAAATTGGCTCTGCTGCCCCATGTTCCAGCCTCATGGCCAATGCTCTGAGCCCACTGGTGTTCATCAGCTGGCATGCCGAAAAAGAAGCCAGATGCACTGAGGCCAGTGTTAGAGCATGACTTCCCTTCTGTTTTGTCTGTTTCTTTCTGTATAGACACACACACCCAATCCCACTTTCCATGTCCATGCCCACTAAAGGGTAGCTCCTCTCTCTGTCAGTTGTTTCCCATTTCAGCTGTCACACGTGGCATGTTTTCAGATGAGAACCACAGGTGTGTATATGTCACCTGCTTCCCAACAAACTCCTTTCTTCATCACCTTTGGCCATGGCAGGAATTCCTGGTCCCCAGATGCTCCTGTGTAGAAAACAACTTGACCGACAGCTGAAGTTCATCTTGCAGCTTGGCTTCCTTCCTTGTACTTCTGGGACAAAGGCAGTGAGAGAGAAGGAACAGGCTGCTTTTATCTCAATTTCGGGCAGGTGAAAGGAACTTAGAGATTATCCCGAATCTGGGTTTATAAGACTTAAACATCCTAAGATCTTGTCAGTGACCTTAGAGCAGATGTTGCTACCACTGAACTGGACTCCACTGGGAGGATAACAAAAGCTGTTCTGGTGGACTCTGGAAAAGTCAGGTCCAGCGCCACCCATCTAATGCTAAGTCTCAGAAATTGCCAAGCCTTGGCCACATCAGTGAGCCCATTGCTGATGCCTGGCTGCCAGTTTCTAAAGCCCAGACCGTGTCACCTCTGCTGTGCCTGCTGGGCCAAGAAGCAAAGCTTAGTTGCTTTTGCCTACGGCTGGAGGTGCCAGTGAAGCAGCATCCATCCCGCAGCCGTGTGCTCCTGCTCGTCCTCGAGCATTGTGCTAGGACAGATGTATCTGTGCAGCTGTCCCAAGCTCTGCCACCACTCTGAGTGCTGGTGAAAGACAGCCAGGGGCTTACTGTGAGCGCCAGGACTGCATGCTCCCTGTGAACCCAGCGCAAGTGAGAGATGTGGGGAATAGGGACGTCTAGGCTGGGGACGTCTTGACACCTACTCCCGTGGCCGCATCGAGGGCCGGGAGGGTCAGGAGCCTATTTGTGTGGCAAGGCCTGTGGTTTGGCTGGGTAGGGTGTGTGAAATGGCATTTCCCTGCACCATGGAGGCAGCCTCCATAACCAGGGAGCTGCACATTTTGACAGATCTTGGTTTTATCTTGGTTTTTGTTCTTGTTTCTGTTTCTGTTTTGGCTCTCTTGATCCATGGGTAAGGATTCCTCAGCTGTGTTTGGTTCTTTCAAGGAATGGTGGCATCCCAATGGGGCAGTTAAGCTTTCAGGTAGTGAGTAAACTTTGGTTATGGTAGTAATTGAATCCTGGGTCCCTATTAGTACCTTAATTAGTTGATTCTACATTTAACTTATAAAAATATTAATCATCTTTAAAAGTTGGTAATTTTCAGACTAGTACTTTAAATGTTGATAAATGCATATATTCCTACTGTGAGATTCAGATGTAGTGAGTTTCCCCTGAGTAAGAAGACTATAGTGTTTACCTGTGGCATTGCAGAAAGAACGCTGTTTGAATGTGAATCTGGCCATTCTGCTTAGGAATCTTGGTTGTCTTTGTCTTGGTCAGATCAAGAGTGGGAGACGCTGTCATGGCCCAGTCGATATACCTGATGTGCCCTGGACCGGCAGTTCTAGTCCCGATTAGGGCGTAGGTGTCAGCACACTCCAGGAGAAGCAACTGCCACCTCCAGATGCAGTGTTTGGGGTCAGGAAAGGGAGAGGATGAGCTTCTGGAAGAACTGTTGGCACATTTGATGCCCTTTCACTGGTTGGGCTGCCACAGCAGAATGCCCTAAAGGCCAGGTGGCTTAAGGAACAGACATTTGTTGCCCATAGCCCTGTGGGCTGCAGTCTAAGGTGTCAGCGGGTGTGGTTTCTGGGGTGTTCCCTGCTCGCAGACTCCTGCCTCCTGTTGTGTCCTCACATGGGGTCTTCGTTGCTTGCACACATCCTGGGGTCTCGTCCCATAAGGACACGGTCCTGTTGGGTTAGGGACCCACCCTCACAGTCTTAGTCAACATTAATTACCTCTTGCTAGACCTTTCTCCTGTTACACTGAGGGTAGAATTAGGCCTTCCATGTGGATACTGGAGCAACAAGAAGTCCCTGACACCTTCTGGTCTTGAGGCATCAGAGAAATGCTTATTTTGAGCAGCTGTTTTCTCAGACCAAATTTCTAGGATACAAACAAAATGTCAAAGATACATTGTTCAAAATGAAACAACTCTCTTTGTTCCCTCCTTTGTCTTCCCTTCCTGTCCTCTACCTTTGTCCACATATGTGTGTATAGCCTAAATAGTTTTAAATTATCTTTCTCTTGGTAGCTTATTACTATGGAAAGAGAAAAAAGATCATTAAACCCCCAATCGGAGAGAGTAACATTGAAAGTGGACATCCTAAACCATCCAGAAGAAGGAAACGACGAAGATCCATCTTTGTACAGAAGAAACGGAGGTCATCCGCCGTGGACTTCGCTGCAGGCTCTGGGGAGGTAGGTTCTGCTCCGCAGCATGTCCCAGCATTTGGCTTTGACTGTCAGCCCTTGCAGCGAGGGGCTGCTGCACTGGTGAAGTCTGCTTGCATGAAATAAGGACAAGAAGCCCTTCCTCCTATAGATAGCACATGTCCAGCTGCTTTGGCTCAGAAAGGGGGGCACTAGGACTATGGTGGGGACCATCAGCTGAGTCTTCAGAGGGCACCTAGGGCAAGCCCTGGAGGGAAAGGAGCTGTGATCAGAGGCTCTGTGTGGCTAGGGTGCAGACCAGGCCACCTGTTGCATCCATGTGTCCCTTTCTGGCCATCTCCTCCAACAGTGCATCTCTTTTCTTTCCAGGAAAGTGAAGAGGAGGACGCAGATGCCTTGGATGACGACACTGCTAGTGAGGAGACTGGCTCTGAGCTCCGAGATGACCAGATAGACATCTCCTCAGCAGAAGTGCCCTCAGCACGGCCCCGGAGGGCTGTTACTCTGCGGAACAGCTCAGAACCCCCTCGCCGGGCGCCCGTGGAGAGGGCACGAAGGGGCCGTCCGGTGCCCGCTACTCCCTCTGCTGAGGATGGGGACAAGGGCCCACCTGCCAAGCCTGAAGGCCCAGAGGTGAGCTTGCAGTGGAGAGTGTGCCAGTCCTCCTTATGAAAACCATGAAGCCAGTTTGGTGGGGCACACCAGTAATCCCCAAACTCTGGGAGGTTGAGGCAGAAGATCACAAGTTCAAGCCCAGCCTGGACAACTAAGTGATTTAGTAAGACTGTGTTTTAAAATGAAAAAAAGAAAAAGAAATGGGTGGGGGTGTAGCTTAATACAGAATTTGAGTCAATCCCCAGTGCCACAGGAGAAAACCAAAGGAGAACGTGGATGATAGTCTGGGGCAAGGTTTCAGAAAAACCTCTTGGAAGTGTCTGAAGGAATAGCAGCTGCCCCTGGGAAGCCCCTCAGTGTGAGACAAAAGCCATTGACCTCCCCTGGTGGCAGAGCAGGTCCTGCACTTAAGAACGGCATCCTGAGGGCTGGGACAGGGTCTTCATTGGGTGGCGTCGGTGCCACCAGGGCTTTTTGTTGGGAGGGCAGACAAACCAAGTCCTCTAGGTCTCTCTGAACCCCAGGCTTCCAGCAATTCATCTCCAGTCTCCTATTTCTCCCCTTGCATTTTGTTCTCTCTCTTTCCATATGGGGCATCTCTGTAAGTAGGACACCACTGTGCCGCACTTCCCCTAAACCCTCAGATGGCAGATAATCCCCTGAAAAGCTGTTTGGCACCATCATCACAGAACCCAGCGACAGATCCAGTTGGAGTCAATCAATAGGCCCATGCTTTTCCAAACTGGGAATTTAAAATTGGCCACTGCCGAGCCTTTTATTAACTGCTAAGGCACGTGCATGGCTGTAGCTGAGGAGAGGACTTAGCGAGACAGTTGCTACAAGACACTCCAGAGACTGAGTTACTTTGACTTGTTCAGGTGGCAGAGGTGGTGGCTCTGGTCTAATGCAATGCCTAGGGCCTAAAGGGTGTAGAAAGAATCTAGCTGACCACACAGCACACAGTGACTGTCCCTGTTCACCTTCCCCTGCAGGACATGAAACAGGAGGACGAGGAAAGGCTCGTCCTGGAGAGCAACCCACTTGAGTGGACAGTCACCGACGTGGTACGGTTCATTAAGTTGACAGACTGTGCCCCCTTGGCCAAGATCTTCCAGGAGCAGGTACGTGCCTCACAGTGTAGCCCTTGGAGGCTCCAGATTTTGCAGGAACCTCCTGTCTTTTCTTGGCTTCTGCATCAATGCTAGGAGTCAGAGTCCCATTTTCAGGTGGCTGCTGAGCAGGTGTGGTATAACTGACTCTCTGCAGGACAGAACCCCCTTAGAACCTTGTTGTCACTTCCCGCTGGCCTCACCAACATTGTGGGGGTGAGGTTCTTCCCACAGTATTGTAGTGACTGCCGGGTGAGGGGAGGGTATCCAGGCTTCACCCTCAGTCTGCACTGACCCACAGTGAGGGTTCACTCTTTACTGTCAGGCAGGCAAAGCAAAATCCAAGCTCTTGCAGAAGTTAGTGGTATAAACCTGTAATGTCAGTGCTTTGAGAGGCTAGGACAAAAGGATCATGTGTTCTAGTCCAGCAGGGGCAACTTAGAGACCTATGGAGACCCTGTCTCAAAAATAAAAAAGGGCCAGGGATGTAGCTCAGTGTGAAGGCCCTGGATTCAATACCCAATATAGGAAACAGAAAGAAAGAAAAGAAAGATTGAGAGAAAAGATAGAAGAGAAAAAAGGACATCTCAGGCCCTGGCTTGGCCTTCTTGGGGTGCTGCCTTATTGGAGGACTGCAGCCTGGCTGAGTTGTTTGCTGGGCCTTAGATCTGGCGCGGGCAGGGCCAGACCACATTTCCCTGCCAGTGGAGCTGCTGGTGTCTGTAGGCTTTTTGTCTTACTGCACTGTCCCTTCACTAGGCTGTAAAATGCAGGTACTTAGTGGGCCCTCTTGTCAGTGCCTGTTGGAAAATCCAGTCATTAGGTTCTTCTGCTCTAAGTCTTTATTATGTGATTCACACAACCACCGCAGAAATAAATAAGTACTTCTGCACCATGTTATTAGCTCAAGGCCCATGTTCCCTAGCTGGTAGGCCCTTTGTGCTCCACCCTTCATGGTCTTCTGATTGGTATATAGATAATATCAAGTGGTTTTAGTTATGCATTTTGGGAGAAGGAGGAGAAAATGTATCTGCTGCACCTGAACTGAGCGGCTACTCTCTGTTCACTGTATTCATTTAGTGCTGATTAAATTATTATTTTCTTACTGTCTTCATTTCTTTCATCATGAGATAGCGAAAACCTATGGTCCTGTTACAGGCGTAAAAATGACTGATGTAATCTGTACCTAAGGAAGTTTCTAACCTAGCAGAGAAAGTAACTGTAGTTAATTAGCTAAAACATAAGACATGAATGATGTGCTATGGGAAAGTTTTCTTTTATATTTTCTCCTAAATTAATAAGAGAAGAAATTGCCATTCTACATGAAACGACCACATGCCATTCTTTACCGGCCTTGTCTAAAAAGGTCGAGGTTAAGCCTGTGGTTCTTATGCATTCGCCATTTGTTGAGTTTCTTACAGTGTCCCACAGTGTAAAAAACACTCTTTTGAGATCTCATATTTTATTTTTTTAAATTTTTATTCATTTTAATGAGAAAAAAGATAAAATAGCAATGAAACAGT